>PKRV01000530.1:0-83888 GCA_003709505.1 Hyphantria cunea | reverse complement strand
TATAATAATATATTGCTAATGTAACTAAAAACAGAATGTCAATTTAGTGTGTTAGTGTTTGTACGTGTTATGACGTCATAGTTAAACCATTTACCCCTATTTTATTATTAATTTTAATTTATTTTTGCTACAACATAGCATAACATACAATGTAGAACAGCAAAATCAAGTAACAACTGCATTGTGCAGCAAAGGCAACGAGCTCAGTTTATGCTGTACTGAAGCACAGCACTGGTTTTCAGCTGGCCCCTGACGTTTGCACCAACAGTTACAGAGATAAAGACACATACAGACAAAACGCAACACACCAACATAAGATTTAAGTACGTTAATTGGAAACAAATATAATCAAATAAGAACCTATATTAAAAGAAAATAAAACAAGTATGACAAAAAAAAACAACAAAAATCAAAAAGAAAGAAAAAAAACAAATTAAGAAATCAGATATTCATATACACACAAAGTTTAAGACTATAAAGACTGGCGCGATAGGTACACATTACATATGACATTAAAGTATGTACGAAATTAAAATATCTTCAAAGTACAAGTAAATGTACTAACAGTCGTTTGCCTAACAAAATTCTAGGTTTATGTGTAATAGCCCCTTCCTTTCGCTTGCTTAACGTTGTCGGACGTTTACTTGCAATGAGTGCAGTCTAACCGCGTGTTGGCAATGTCGTGGTGGTTCTTTGTGCTTTGTGTGTGTGGTTTAACCTCTGTACTGGGGGATAATGTAACCCACACAGGTAAGTACAGGTTAATTTTTTAATTTGATTTAGAAATTCCAATGGAATTATTAGGGGGCTTATTTTTTATACTGTAGTATTATAATGATAATAAAAAAAGAGATTGGAATTTTAGATAAATTTTCTGGTGTTTTTTTTTTATTTAGTAAAATAAATTTAAATGGTAGAATTACTCTCGAAAGAGTTATTATTTATTTGTGAGCATATTAAAATATTAATTCGAAAATAGTACAAATACTTAAGTTACTTTATATTAATTGTTAATTTTAGTATAAATGGAAGTCACGTAATTTATAAAATAATAAAGTTAAAAAATTAATTTGGTTAAAATATTTTTCTTTTTTTTTTTTAAATGGTTTAATTAAAAAAAATATTTAGAAAAACATTAAAGTTTATATTTTACGCACACAAACAATAAGGCAAAGACACTTGTGTAACAAGTTAAACTATTAGAAAAAAAACCGACTACGTCAATATCAGTATCATCCTTCATCATCATCATCATCATCATCATCATCATCAGCCTATCGCAGTCCACTGCTGGACATGGGCCTCTCCAATTTCACGCCACTTAGTTCGATCTATGGCTTCTATCAATGGTATCATCTTTATTAAATTCAAATTATTTTTTTTAATAAAACATATAAGTTATCTATATATTCGTAATTACTTTTAAAAATTCTTTATTTTGATACCACACTCGATGTTTTTTGAAAACATAAATTTTTTTGAGATTACTTTTTGGCGCCAAAAATTCTTTGAATTCAATAATTTGTGGCACTCTTTTAAAACAAATCTATTGACACCACTCACATAAAAATACGACAAGCCGTTCAGACTCTAGGGCGTGGCAAAGAAATATATACAGTCGGAAAACATAACCCTTCTTCTTTCGCAGTCGGGTAACAATCAAATTAGACAAATAACATCTAAACTGAAACAATAACATTCATACTTATTTATAGTTGCTTTTGACATTCTACTGTACCGTATATTCAGATACCGAACTAAGCGGAGCTTATACTGTGGTAACCAGACTACAGATAAACATACTTAAATATTTCTAAATACCTCCATATTATAGATACATTACATCCAAACATAGTAAACACTGCACGATAAGCCTAGTGGTTTAAGCGGTCGCCACACCGTTTTTAACTGCATCAAGTATTGTGGATTCAAACCCCACATGGGAACACGTTATTTTGTGAAAGAAGAGATTGTTTAGAGTGATGTAGTTTAATATTAGTTTTGTATGTATTGTTTAGTTACTTGGCTTGTATTTGCGGTTATTTTTTAATTTGTGAATAATTAAATAAATAAATAATAAATAAATATGTTCAGACATTTTAACACACAACGCCATCTAGTCCCAAACTAAGCAGAGCTTGTACTATGGGTACTAGACAACTGATATTAATACTTATATACTTTTTTTTTGTAAATACATACATATTATACATAGAAAACACCCAAACTCCGAAACAAACATTTGCAGATCATACAAACATTTGGTCCGACTCAGGAATCGAACCCGAGACCTCTTGCACAGCAGTCGTATTCGCTACCACTACGCCACAGAGGCAGTCAAATTGTATCCGCTTTAACCATAAAGAACAGCATGCCGATTAGTCAAACAATTGAAGGAGACCTCATTACGTTTGTAAACTTGTTATCATATTATTGTGACTGTTGGTTATTCTACACTGAATAAATTAATTAGCACTTATGATCCAAAAATAGTTGTTCTGAGTCTGGGTGTTCTTTGTATCTTACAAAAAAAAACCTGCTTAAAACATTTCTTTGCCTTGTTAGTGAATTCTTAAGGGGCCAACGCCTTGTATCTCTTAAATTCATCAATAGCAGTCTGAATATTCTTTTTGTCCGTTTATATATGTTTGTAAAGTGCCCAATGGCACAGAATGCAGAAGTTGTAAAAAAAGCCTAAAAAATTTAAGTACCTACTCATTACTTTCCTAGTTGGAAATTCAATTCTATGTGTGTGTATATGTCTTACAAGGTGCACAGAGGTTACATACCTCTGTGCACCTACCTTACAAGCTATCTACATCACCCGAAGTTTGACTGGAAGAGAATGCCCTGGGCATTAAGTCCGCCGATGTACAATGTAGTGCATAAAGTTTATAAATAAATAAATAAAATAAATAAATTCAAAGCCTTGTTTCCAGCGAAGCAATCGGAGGCACTGTCTGCTAGATCAACTTACAGGCCAATCAAATAATACACATTTTACTTAAATAAAACACCAAGTGTATCTTGTCATGCTTCACTGTAGCGGTTCAAAGAAATAAAATAAAATAAAATTTATTTCATATTAAAGATACAATTTTTGGGTGTATCTCTTAACACTAGACTTAAAACAAATTAATTACATAATTTATTCGTAACTAATTAAACGATTAGAACTAAGCATTTATTATACGCAAATTATTATAAGCAATTATTATTACATTTGACTGCCTCGGTGGCCTAGCGGTAGCGTATGCGACTGCTGTTACTGAGGTCTCGGGTTCAATTCCCGGGTCGGGTCAAATGTTTGTATGATCTGCAAATATTTGTTTCGGTATTTGGGTGTTTTCTATGTATGATGTGTATGTATTTACAAAAAAAAACGTATATAAGTATTATATCAGTTATTTAGTACCCATAATACAAGCTCTGCTTAGTTTGGGACTAGATGGCGTTGTGTGTTAGATGTTGGAAATATTTATTTATTTATTTATTATTATTTATTTATTTATATCTACCAAATTACAATTCTTAGACTCGTTGTTTAGTATGATCAACTTTTCAAATTACTAGATCACTATCTACACTTCGTCTAGGTGACAAATTATTGAGAAATAATGAATAAGCGAAAAGTATGTAAGAACAACCTTGAACGCAATTTGTACATAGCATCAATCATCTTCCCGTGCGCCCTTCTTTGAAGCCTCGAGGGGAGTCAAAAACCTTACTCCTTTCGCTGACAAGATGTGGCCAGCAATAGCGGGCCGGCACCAGTCGGGGATTGCCATTTAAGTTCCCGTGATCTCTGACGTAGGTGAGAGACGTAACACCGCGGGGTTTTAGTCAGTAAAAGTCTGACATACCCCTTCGCCCTCTCCCAAGGGTGGAGGACATCCATGAGGATTTCCCCACGTCAAAAAAAAAGAAAGGGCGACCCAAGTGTGGGTTCGATTTGCAGGATGGGCCCAAGTATGGTATTAGGTTAGTGTTCTAAGGAATTTTTGATAGCAATCTAGAGCATGGAAGTTGGCGATTTTTCAAGCCCGCACCTCGGAGACCACTTTAAGCCGTCGGTCTTGGGTCTCGTTATTGGGAAGTAAATACTTTTAAGAATTTGACAATTAGTTCAATTTTCAAATTTAGTTTGCCCTCAAGACACAATCTAGTAGAAAGCTTAGTGAAATTACTTGGAATGATATATAAAAGGATACGTACATAGCTTAGGTAAATTTTAATTAAGGATGTTACAAAGATTCTCTTTGTTCTTGTGCTGCATATGGATATCCTTAGCATATTGCATATCCTTGCATGTTTACAATATATGTGTCCATCGCTTGTAATAATAAGAACCTTTTTTGGTAAATTTTATAAAAATGAACCTTAGGTAGATAGATTTATCGCCCGCGGAACCCCTTGCGTACAAAATTTCACGAAAATTGTTGGAGCCGTTTCCGAGATTCAAATTATATTATTACGTATATAGGTTTATGGAATACATATTTTAGGCTAGGGTTTGATTTAGAAAATTTACCAGAAAAAAAAACCTAGCAAAACTCAGTCATCCAGGTACTAGACAATAAGTGGAGTAGATCATGTTACTCATACTATAGATTCCTTCTAACTTCAGGGTCAGACACCTAGTATGAAGTGTCTTGATTACAAAATTCATGTCGTAACGCATTACGCTGCTTAGTCTGGTTTGGTAATTTTTTGCAATTTCAAATATATTCCACAACCCATGTAACAAGAACAAGCTTAAACCAGAACCAATGAATATTTCTGTGTCATGGAAGACTTTACAAACATACAAGAATGAAAAGAAGAATTTGTAAGTCACGCAAAGTATTGGCCCATGTGGAATTTGAACACACAACACTCAGCACAGTAGGAAACTGCGTGGTTATCACTTAAACAAGTATGCAATCCATATGGTTAAACAGCAGTAGGAGTGAAAGATAAATAAACATCAAAATTTTGATATCTCTGAATGAGTAGTCGGAGTCAGTCCATTTTGTTTCAGCTTCTTGTTTTTCTTGGACTTGAACAATATTCTAGTATGCACTCAATCTATAGATAATCCTTCGAAAGATTATAGCAAGATTTCACTGTTCAACGAACAGCTTAAAGTAAGTTATTTAATAGTAATTTTTGGTTGCCGCGACGAAAGCTTCGAGCTTAGTGCGGAAACAATCGATAACTTAAAACCTGTAACTTGTTTATGTAGAAATTGAATAAATAAATAAATTCAAATACTGAAGAATTGTAGATATCAGGATAGAATAATGAAGTTTTCAACAAACAGTTAAACAGCTTAAAATCAATACGCTTAGAACAGGTACTATTAGCTACAGCATTGCGCGAGAAAATCTTGATATTTGAGAACCTGTTTCGCTGTGAAAGACCAGTAAACTGTGTCGGGATTTCGCTAGAAGTCTGTACCATATCGTAGGCATGTACTTTCTGCGCTAATCTATTGACTGAGTTTCGATTGTAATTTGTCAATAGTCATGCATATAAAATTATCATGTTTATCCACCGATTCTCGTAACTCAAATTAATGATATTGATGAAGTTGTATTTGTTTTTACTGTGCTGTTTAAATCAGTTCGATATCTAGTAAGTGAAACGATTCGATTTGACCTACTGCTGATTATTTAATATCATCAAAATTCTCACTAGCTGGTTGTTGGTTAATCCGGATAAGTATCTAAACATACTCTGTAACATATACACTGCTGTTTATCATTCCTTTGTTCAGCAGTGGATGGCGATAGTTTAATTGATGTAGAATATTTTTTTTATTAATTTTTATATTTTAATGCGCTCATAGCCCAGTTGCACTCGGTGATTAGAAACAATCATCGAGGGTAAGCAACGATGGCGCGGTCAGTACCTGGATGGGTGACCGCTGGTGGCATGTTAACATGAGCGTCTCCGTGATTCGGAGGTCACGTTAAGCAGTCGGTTGTTATAATACGGCAACAGTCGTGAAGCTTAATTGGAGGCCTTCGGGCGGCTTAAAAACATCCAACGGCAAGATTTATGTAGCCACAACGTATTTTTGCCAGTCCCCAACCCGCACTGAGCCAGCGTGGGGACGTATGGACTTAACCCTCTCCTGAGAGGAGATCCGAGCCCAGCAGTGGGACATTATGGGTTGTAGTTTTATTTTTTTTATTTTTTAGGTGTTTGTACTTTAATCAACTTTTAAAATTTCATAAGAAGGTTGTCTGAAAAAGATCACCATGAGCGATAAGAACGCCTGTTGTATTACCAAATGTAGATTTTCATCTATGTCTGTACAAATGTGTATACTTTAGTGGCGTGTAATAAAGCTGTGTACATGAATAAAATAAAAAATAAACATTTTCTCTGTTCTTTTTTAGTTTACGAGATTTTTATTTTATTTTAAAATTTGGTTACTTATTATCCTCATTTACCTAAATATGCTTAAATTAACATTACGAAATTTCTTTATTTTCTTTTTATATTGCAATAACTTTCTGTAAAAACTATGATTTAATGAAATGATAACAAATAATAAAACTTTGTGGAAGCATTTGATGATGAACAAAATAAAAGTTTTTGTGTAAAAAGTTAGCCGACTGGATTAAATATCTTATTTTATTTTACGGTACATCCGAAATCAAAAATAAGTTGGAAAAAAAATTACAGTTTGGATGCCGAAAGCGAGTACACGTCTTTGTTACCTAATATGTTAAAACGCAAGTGATGATTTAAGGGAAAATCTATTATCAATTATTTCCACATTTTTAAGAATCAGACTGGATCGAATGACTGTTTGCCCACAGTAAACACTTTGCTATATTGCCAACTTAATTTGTGTCCGAAATCTAATCATAGTATTAGTAGAAATTTTCGAATCATTTTGAACTCTCTCATCAAGACTCTAGCTATATTTCCGAAATTTGTATTAGACATGCAATTGAAACTATTAAGCTCAGGTAGCATCAATTATAACCTATGAAGACGTAATCCCACTAATATTACTTGAACTAAGGCACTTCAAATATAAGTAGCCGTTAAGTGCTCTAAGAGAAATGGGGCTTTAGGATATAGTACAATTAATGTATAAACTGTTTACACTTATCCAATATTCAATGCTCGACATTCTGTTATCCTGTCTAGCCATTCTTCGTCGATAACCTATATTATAAAACAAACTCGTGGTAGTTATACCATTTACAACTCAAGAAGGACTGGATTGGTTGAAAATAGGTAGTATATTTATATTTATATTATGTATAAGCTACCAAAATGACTCCCTGCCTGATGGAAAGCAAGAGCAGAATCCAAGAGTGGTGGTCACCATCCTCAATGCAAAAAAGAACAGTGCAGCATGGTGACCCACACTATGGCGGCCTGATGAGATGCTTTTTCGCGCCCCGCTTAAAGGACCCGGGATCATAGTGGGAAGGAAACACAGTTTAGAAGCAGGAGACGGATATAGGATTATTTTTACATAGGTTTTTTTTCTACTTTGCGCTGCGGCTTTCACCCGGATTGTTTGATTGACAAGAATCGCGGGAACAACAACACCTGAACTATTTCTTATGTAATTAATACACGTGCTGTTATGCCTATACATAAAGTTGTTGAGCAATTATTTATAATATTCGGAGTGTGGCAATTGTTTTATTTTGAGGATATAATATACATATTTTTTTTTGAGCGTTTATTACTAAGCTAACGTCGTGCGGCCGTTGACACGTTCTATTAAAATTTTCTTGCAGTTTTAGCTAAGCGGTATTAATGTTTTTGTCAGTCGCCAAAAGACAAATGTCTTAAGCTAACTGATATACGGAGCCATGTTCAAACCAGTTGCACGTTTGGTTTACCTAAATAATAACTACAAAAGAAATCTGAATGGCTTAAGTCTCTCAGCTAAGAGGACAGAACGCTTACTATGTGTACCCTCATAATTACGCAGTCTTTAAGTCTATGCTTCAATTAGTTTTACACACATTACACACACACTCACATACCACACAACCTACACTTTCATTGCTCATCTCTCAGTCTCATAAGTT
The DNA here is from genome assembly GCA_003709505.1 of Hyphantria cunea. Taxonomy (NCBI): domain Eukaryota; kingdom Metazoa; phylum Arthropoda; class Insecta; order Lepidoptera; family Erebidae; genus Hyphantria; species Hyphantria cunea. Next base: position 75,837 of record PKRV01000530.1, on the reverse strand, counting down.
TGTAATTTATCTGGAGTTGGAGAGGCTGGTAAGAGTTATATAGGCCTCTTGCACAGTTTACATTAATTAAACATGCAATACCTTATTTAATGCGAAGAAATCGAAACTATTCTGTGTGAGACAGAAAAGTAAAGATTTATTATTATACTCATTTTGACCAATTATTGAGCCTTGTGCGGTGTCTTTGTCAGGTTGCATTTTGCTGCTATACTTTATATTGGACTACACCTCATACTGGAGCATATCAAATGCTTTACTGAAATCAACAAAAATAAATAGCACATGACGTTTATCAATCAGGTGCTTATCAGGTGCAAATCGTTAACTTCGTTGGTAAATTGACACAAAAATTGGAATGTACTTATTTGTGGAAACCATATTTAGTGGTGGTGTAATGCTTTAAATTGGTAGAAAAAATATTAAAATCGGTTCAGTAAATTTAAAGATTACCTCTTTGAACCCTATTAACTTTACTTGTTTATTATATTAGTATAGATAAATTATTTAAAGTAAAACTATTGCCGATTTTGAACAATTAGCAACGAATGAACCAAAGTAATGGGAATTAGTACTTCAAATGAAAAAATAATTTTCTCAAAAATCAGATTGATTATAATAATATCTTTTTATAACAGTTTGTTTATCACTTTTATCAATCTAAGTTCCTTAACGAGACGTCTCCGTACTTCGAAATAAATGTGCACGCAATTTGCAGGTATGATGACAGAATAAAACATTGCTCAACGTTTTCGTCTAGAATATACTATTTTATGCACGCACATGTGACAAACCACTTTTCTCTAATTTAATGTCATATTTACAATAAACACAGTAATAACAACAATTAACGTGTATAAGAACCTTGTAATACGTAGTATCGTTTATAATACAAGATTTTTTATAATGATGTAATTGTTTAAACAGCCGTAGGAGTTTTTTTTTTTTTTTTTTAGGAGTCCCCTTATATAGGTATATTTCTGCACTTCGTCTGTACTCTTTCAATTTTATTGACGCTGTATTACGTACATAACATAATTATACAATAAATAAAATACAATGCAGTCATGAGGAATGTTGATAGAAGTAAGAACTTAAAACTGTGAACAATTTTTTTATATTCTAATGAGTTTTGATCTTAATTTAAAATTTATCAACTCGTGTTATGTGTATCATATCTCGTTTATGTACATATGCATAACTGGGTTATTATCATGTCACCTGACCATGTTCACGATTTACATGAATTTCCTTCCTATCCAAATCTGCATATTGAAGTTTTCATTCCAAAAAATCTATTTTTCGCTAGTGAAGAGATAATTCAAAGTCGGTAGCTCATTTGTGACTCTTAAGATCCATATTATATCCATAGGCGAGGGTGGATTCTTACCATCAGTTCATTAATCAACTTGTGAAAAATCGAATCTCGATACTTGAGGTCGCAGTTGGCTGGTCCTTTCAACCGGCTGAACCGCTGGCAAACGGCGCGCGCTGTGTAGGTTACGGGAACACAAGCAGAAGCAAAGCGTACAGCGGCTCACACTACATCGTGAAAACGACACTGGCCTTCAAAATCTTGTTAGGGATCACTGCTCTGTGCAACTCTGTATCTTTGTAGACATTACAGAACAGTGCAAAATACAATTCACTTTTTATTGATCTACCATCACCAGGATCTTAACACTAGTGGGATCTTAACATGCGCCTATAAAGACAAAGCGGAACTAGAACCAAATCTATTGCTGCCTAATGTACGTCACAGAAAATTCATACAAACTTAAAGCTTTCAAGGTCAAAGTCACTATACTGCACATAGAATAAGTGATTAGTCATGTAAGCATACAATTTATTAATGATGTAATTGACTACGAGGATGTTACGGAGTATTACAGTGCAATTTTTCTTTTATTATTTGATCATAAAACGTTACAACTAGGAGTGCCATATTTCGGTGATGATCGACGAGCAAATAGAAAACCAAGGCCGCACGTGTCTTTGAGGCTTTGGTTTTACTTTCAGTAGAATGTCACAACTACTAAGTAATTATTTCAGTGTATTTCACGGAATGCGAAAGATAACATAAGATATAAGTTACTAAATCTAGAATCAGAATAAGTAGCTTCCTGATTCTGACATACTCTCGTTGTGCTCGTTTAGGATTGGAATTTTCATTCTAGTTAATCGATATGGAATGTATTAATTATTAGGTTGGGTTGTGTGAATTTTCTCAATGAATAGACAAAATTATGTCCAACTATTAACCCTATTATCAGTCCTTGAAAAATCATATCGAAGTTTCTGCCTCAAGACTGCATGACCATGTAGAATAACAGTCGGTATCAATAGCTATGCGTTCTTGTATAACTAAATCAACATAATTATTCAAAATTTTATTTGGAGTCGGTATAATCTATCATAAGATAAAGGCTTAAGGCATCTTGCTTGATGCAAATTTTTACGAGGCTGAAAGAGCTAAGACAAGGGAAAATTTAGGTTTCCTAATGCTTATGGGAAAACGGGACAGATGCTTTAATAGATCAAAAAGGTCAGGTATATGTTCATAATTTATGTCCGTCCTTTGTTTGGAGAAGCCACTAGGACAGGATCATCGACTTGTAACTTATTACTAAATATTAAACTACATTTATTTAACTCATTTTATATGTAAATATATACTTTCATATTGCACAAAGTACACAGTATAGTTTAGGTAAATTTGCTAAGTTAACTTTAGAATGGTATTTTTTAAAGTATGTGAGAAACTCGACTCGAACAAGTCTACATAATTATGTCAATGATTACTTAATTCATTAATACAAATTATATAGAATAAGAATTCGGAGTACAATAAAGAATGAATTTTAAACCACATCTGAAGACAAGGTAGATGATACAAATCATTTTCAATAGTCTGTGAATACAGTAACAGGTTACCTGGATAGAAGTAAAACACAGCCTTATTTTAAAAATGTGTTCTAATTACATAAAACTAATATATTATTAATAAACTTACAAAAAACATTTCACTGTAATAAAACAGATAACTTCTGACAGAATAAAGCAAAATAATTCTAACAAAATATTTCTCTCCTTTCTATTTCTGTTGTAAGCATATCAAATCGGTTTCACCTAAACGTGTTATCTTTTATATATTTGATGTTATATAGGTATATGACATCAGAAATACAAATGAAAATGTAACTCTAAAGTAAATTCAATATAAGGTTACCAGTAACCTTATATTGTACTAGCTGTGCCGCACGGTGTTACCCGCGGTACAAAGATATTGTGTGAATTGTATCTTTATGAATTGTAGCCTAAGTGTTATTTTGATATATAGGCTATATTATTGTAAAGTTTCATTTAAATCCATTCAGTAGTTTTTACGTGAAATAATGATAAACATCCATCCATACTTACAAGCTTTCGCGTTTGTAATATTAATAAGATTTACTTTTAGAGTAACAGTAAATTATGAACTGATTTAATAAATTTGTAAGTTTCAAGATTAATCAGGACAAAGCAAACAAAAATGTTACTATACATTGATGACTTATTAATATTAACAAAAATCTTTTCCCAACAGATGTACCCGCAGAATCAGCAATCGATTATTATTCAATGCCAGCTCTGTCAGAGCTGGATGACTTCGACCTTTGTTTAAGAAAACCGAACGCCGTCTATTGTATAGTAGACTTTGCGATCTTGGAAGATGATACACCTTTGTACCAGTTTATTAAGGTAAGATGTTAATCAGTCTCTAATGAACATGTGACTTCTGATCTTCCTAATTATAGAATGAATAGAATGTATACGACCCTGGCTTCTTTAAGTAACCCTTCCGAGACTAGTGCCTCTTAGCCTAGTTAATTTAACTTTTTGAAATAATACCTTGCTTCTTTTTTCTGGTCGTAAAATAATTATCAAAACAATTAAAGAGAAGAGCTAAAATCTTTTCCCATATTAAAAACAAACAACAAAACTTCCAACAACACACGTAAACGTGATTTGGATAAGGGAATTATGGTAATTGCAAATGGAGATAAAATAATTTATCTTACAGTAACTTTCTTTTTCACAAATTATAAAATAAATTTCTAATTTAAGCATATTGATTTTATTAACCACAAAACAATGCTCTTAAATATTACTTTGCAATCCATATCTTATCATCTTATATTATATCAAAGTTACAGTTGCAAACCACTAACTATAACTTGTTAATCATTTGGACACGATCCTAAATAAACACTACACATTATTACACGAAGAATAAGAAACAGCTAAGTCACACAAGTCAACTCGAGGCAAGTCGTAACGAATATGCAGAAGCTTAATTTGTTTGGCCCACTCGCTTGAATAGTTCGCAAACATGGTATATGTAGGTATAGCCTTGGCACAATATTGTATACATACCTATCATAATAATCTCATCATATTTGTGTTTGAGGGTAAACAGAGATATGGAAATAATTAATAGTAGTACACTTGTTACTTGATATTATTTGCTTATATTTGAGTTCGCGATTTCAATTAGTGTATGTTAAGACTTATATTTAAACAAGAAAATGTTTATAGGTTTGAGAAACGCCAAACATAAGAATTAAATAGATGGTATGAGTAGCCATTTGTCTAAACACAAATTGGTATGAGTGAATTTTGCCCTGATAACATTAATTAGTGATTACCTCAGGTCAAATAAGAGTAATTACGGACAAGATTAGTGGTTTGCGCCTCGGTGGCGTGTGCGAAACATTTGCGTGATCTTCAAATATTTGTTTCGGAGTTTGTGAGTTTTTTTAAGTATAAACTGTATATATTAACAAAAGAAAAGTATTTATGTGTTTACATTATTTAAGTTGTATTGTACCCACAATGCGAGCTCTGCTTAGTTTGGGACTAGATAGCTTTGTGTGTGTGTGTGTTAGATGTCCGAAATATTTATTTACTTATTAATAATCGTTTTTAAAATAAACCATTTTTCTTATGTATCTAAAACCTTCTCGATCTTTTGGCAAGAGCTAGTTTGTTTATCTCGTTTCTGAAATCTCAATTTTTTAAGATCTTAATAAAAAAATAAATAAAACGTTATTCACGAATGTTAGATAAACAAAATCAAAGAATTTTCTTTTCTCCTTTTGATTTCATACCTTTTCTGAATTTATTAACCAACTTCAAAAAATGAGGAGGTTATTAATTCGAATATATATTTTTGGTTTGAAACCTCATTACTTTCGATTTTGATGACTATTTTTTTAATTAAAAGCTGGTTCTTCCCGAGTGGGCATCATTTGATCCAGTACTTTAAGTCTTTTTTTTAAAAATCTGTGACCATCTCAATTGTTTCTATTGGCACTGCGCTGTTTTCTTTTGTCTCCAGAACTTCTCATCCTTAACGTACAAGAATTATGAACACACAAAGCTCCACCGAGGAGTCTGTGGCTCTCAGAATTGCGGTTTAAATATCAGTCATGCTGATGCTGGGGAGAATACCGTTGAAATACTTAAGGGCTGTCTTAATACAAGCCTACATAAAGAATATGGATTACAGGTAAGATAAAATTATTGTACAGAAAATAGACCTGAAGATAGAACACTTGATGATGTGTGGTTTTATTATTTATTACTGTTACTAATACTAATAATATTACTTATTATTGGGTGAAAAACAACGCAAAAACTTAATAATATAGTATTTCCGTATGACCAATAGGTATTTCTTTACTTGAGCCAACTACAATTGAATGAACATGTTGGTTTTTTTTATATATTCTTTTTCTATTTGTTTAAACAGGTGAATTCAATGTCTGTTCGTTACTGCAAAACGAAAGATGATTACATCCCAACGGACACCCTAGACTATATCATTGGAGTGTTGCTTCTTCTACTGTTATTGGTCAACGTGGGCTGTTCAGTCTACTACTTTTTATACGCAAACGAGAATAGAATAGGTATGATCTAAGTCTGTCTTCGTAAATCGTAAATATTTCCGTAATATTTCAGAATGAATATGAATTAAAGAGTATGATGTATTTGTTTTCTTTTATTAAAAGTTTATTTCTTTCAGATAATAAATACATATTGGCCTTCTGCATTCAGAAGAATTGGAAAGCTTTGAAGTATGGTGGAAGTGCTGAAGGTGGTATCTTCAAATGTTTTCAAGCTTTAAGGTAAGGCTGTTTTGCCCAAACATAGTTTGAATCGATATTTAAATTATTTTCAAGAACGCTATGAATATTTTAGATGTTTACTTTAAAACATAGATATAGTTTTAATGAATGCGTTAAAAAATTCCAAGACTCCACAAGTTTCTGTGCCTCGTTCTTCTTATATCTTACGTTCTAAATTTATAGTATTATAGTTAATTTGGTTGTGTCGTTTTAGCTGATTTCAATAATTTGTGTGTCACATATAAGTGTAGTTATCATATTTTATAATTTTCACAGTAATTCAGAATAATAATGACATTGCTAGTACTGAATATGCGTTTATTTCAAGCGCTTACAATAATTGTGGTTAGCGGTAGCTATTTAAATGGATATTATACACGTTCTGCACGTGCATCGTTACAACACGATGTAGATAACATACCCTAACAGACGATGCAAAAGTTACAAATAAATGAGTGTTTAAATTAACCTTACCACAAATATTGGGTCTACGTGTCGCAAAAAGGGCACATTTATATTACAATTCAAGACCTTCATTTGCTAGAGTTATTGCTCACACTTCACAATTCATTTCCCATTTCTTCAACATTGATTTCCTACCATTATCTGGTCTATCTTTCCTTTCCATATATACCCAATTTTCCCATCTGACTCCTATAGTACAATTACGGCATTTGCTTTGCCATTTCAGTGGGATCTTATAATCGGCAACCTGTAGGCATTTAATACGCCTACGGAATTTTAACGTGAGTTTATCCAAGAAATGTTTTTGTTCCAGATTCTACACTATGGTCATGATTCTCGGTCTTCACTCCATGATTTTCGTCGGCTATGGATATACCGCCAACCCAGAATTTATTGAACAGGTAAGCAAATGTATACAGTTAATATAATTTTCGAATGTTTTATTATCAGCATCAGCATATCGCAGTTCATTGCTGTCCTCTCAAATTGTACGTTCTTGGTCAAATAAATGATTATCTTAATTCATATCTTACGTGGTTATAATTGTTGATATACATTCATTGCTTGAGTACTTTAGTTATCTATTCACCTACGGCATAATCAGTGAGCACTTATCTCCCTATTTTCATTTCTTAAATCACCATCTTTAGTGACCTACCGTGTGCGATATTTGTGCTCTAATCACGATAAAAATCTTCGTTAAGTTAATAATCTACTTCTCATATCTCTCTCACAACTATGATTTCGTGAAATGTTCATTCATTTTTTATGCAGTACTAATCTGGAATGCATTTCCCTTCGAATGCCCAACAATATGCTCTTCTTCTCAATGAACTGGCAGAACTATCTAATCCACAGCATATCTTACATTACCAGTTTCATAGTGTATGAAGCAAACATAATATTTATGTATCTGTTATTATATTTAAGTATATATTTATTCATGTATGTTTATATTTCGGTTTATTGTATGTATGAATACGTTTAAATATACGAACTGAATTTAAATATGCGAACTGTTTACATTTTAATTGACTGCATAATAGGTATTTGACCTCTGTGTAACTACCAGAACCACGAGAAGGTTGACTGGAAGAGAAAGCCATAGACATTATGTCTGCCGATGTATTAACGTAGTGCAAAGTAAATAAATCTCATAACCATACATTACATATTGCAAGCGGTATATATAGAACTAGAACGTAATATAAATTATAGTTTCGGCCTTGGATATAATTCCGTTGAATCTGAGATGACAAAAATCTTAGATGACAAAAATCTTAAAATTTTAGATGACAAAAATATTTCATTAGCATCGATTATCCTATTGGATTCCACTACATAGATTAAGTTGTGGTGACCGATTACACATTATAAATTGATGTTTTTTATGTTCTTATTACTGATATTGATTAATCATTTAAAAAAACAACTCCCGTATTAGGAACAGACATTTTGTGTCGTAGGGGACTTTGCAAACATACATGAAATGTACAAAAAGAACACCTAGACTCAGAACAACAATTTCCAAGATCACATTAAGCGTTGTCCCATGTAGGATTAGAACCCAAAACACTTGGCGTGGTAGAAAGCGGTTTAACATCTAGACCAATAGTCCAGTCAAGTGTAGTATAGTTATATTGAATTACATTAAATAGTATTAATATCCGTATGATAACATTCTAGCTGTCGTGAGCTAAAAAGGCATCCTCAGATTATGTATGCTGATATAGCGATGTTAAATAATATGAATCTAGAAACTCATACACAGACACAATTACAAATATCCACTAATCACTATATTATTATATTATTTATTTTGATTTCGACATGCCATCAGTAGATAGTTGCAATTGCTTATGACATTCTAAATTCTTTCCTATATCAGTATACATAATCTGAGGATGTATTTTTAGCTCATGACATCTTTTATAAAATGAATACTAGACATACGACAGATTATAATGTCACACTATATGACGACTCGTCTACAAAACGTAATAAGCATAATGGTTACTTTGATATTCCATTTCTTTTATCCGTATGTCTTGTCTTTTCCAATAAGTCACTGTCATATTCCTTTCTGGTTATCTACATGAGACCTTTCATGGGTCCTAATATACAATTTTACCGTGGGAGAGCCACGTTTCGGCATGAATGGGCCGGCTCGACCAGAGTGATACCACAGCCTCAGAGAAAACGGGCGTCACACTTTCACGGTGAAAAACGGTGACTTTCAATGGCAGAAAGTCTTAGAAAGAGTCTTTATTATTCCCAAGATTTGGGGTCGACTACTAGTTCGACCGGTTTTACCTGAATATCAGTTTTTAAACGGAGCGACTGGCATTGAACCTCCGCAATCCTGAGGGTGAACTGAATTCGAAGGTCGAGCTAGCTGTCATCATATTTGAGGGCACTGACTTCCTGATAACGATTGCCACTGATGTTTATGACAACCGGGACCGAGGACTTAATGTGTTCTCCGCGGCACGGGTCTACTTTTACTTACGTACTATAGAAAAAAGTATTTTTTAGAAAAACTAAACATATATTTTAGTTCAAAATAAAGTAAATAAAAACAACAAAACCTGCAGGTAATACCGCGGGATGCAGATATTTATAACACAAAATCCGTTGCACAGTTGAAAGAGCGTTTATTTTAAACCACATTTATCTAATTTGACAGCATACAATAAATTATATTTAACTGAAACGGTTTGAATCCAATAGTTTAATTAATGGTTAAATAATTATATTTGAACACAATGCGTTTGAAATAAATTATTTGAAAATGGGATCAGAAGCATGCGACGTTAAAGTAGTCACGATGACTAATTTTGAAAAACTATTTTATGATGTTCGAAAGACAAAAGGATCTCCTATTGTCAAAAACATATATATTTCTACAAAAAATAAAGTTTTAGTAGGGAAAAATTACGATTAAAATTTTTGTTTAAAATTCACTTCAAAACGCTCGGTGGTGTTGTTGCGTCTGTTTGTGTAAGACATGACGTCACTATTCCTCAACCAGTGTCAATTATAGCTCTTATAAATAGTTAAGTGATCGTCGATTATATCCGAAACAAGTGTGGTTTATACATAAGTGACGTAACTCGCTCCGATTGGTGTTCAACTTAACATGACACAAAAATAAAACTACAAAATACAGCAATCCGCTTTATTAAGTAGTTTTATTTTTGTTAATTAACTATTATTCTCGCCCTAAATATTAATATAAATACGATTTTTATACTCCAAGAACCCTATTTCATCAGATAAATACATAATTGTAGTGGTTCTTGGTTGCTGTTATCATGCCTATTAAAATGATAATATTGTTTTGAAATTTGAGGCCGTTTTATACATTTCACTTTTAGGCATGGCTTGTGTGAAGTCTAGTGTGAAAAGTGTGTCAGTCGTACATGGCCGAATGGCCTTGTAGTTTATAAATCTGACTGCTACATTAAAAGTCACGGGTTCGATTCTCGCTTAATTGAAATATTTGTGTGTATGAATATATAATCTTTGATCCTCTTAGTGTGTTTCTATCTATAATATGTATATATTTCCTAAAAAAGTATATTTATGTATTGATATCAGTCTTCTTGAACCTCTACTACAAGCTCTGCTTGGTTTGGGTATAGATGGTGGATGGTGGTCTGTAAATGTGATAGAATATTATCATTATTAATTTACAATCTACCTCATTTATCAAAATCGGTTCAGTACTTTAGTCGCTATGGTAGAAAATACAAACGTACTACCAAAAATATTAACCTTCTTTTTGACTTCACAAAGTAGTTAAGAATATGAAATACCAGCACCCAGTATAGTACAAACCCACCTGATCAGCGTAATATAGGTGGCTTTTAATCTTCTTTCAAATTTCAAAGTTTATTTATTTTGTAAATCTATACTAATATTATAAATGTGAATGTTTGTAACTTTTTCACGCAATAACTATTGAACGGATTTGGATGAAACTTTTCAGTAATATAGCTGATACATCAGAATAGCACATAGGCTACTATTTGCCGTGATAACCGACATATACGCGGGCGGAGCCGCGGGCATAAACTAGTGACTAATATGTTACATTGTTTACACTATGGGTCTAGAATGCCATAGCCTGCTTTCTAGCATGCCATAATAATTGTTTAAAAATTAACTTGTTACAGTTTTTTATTATTTTAAAAGATATCTTTCGAGTTAGGAATTTAAATCATGTGACGCGGGGGACTTTACATACACAAATGAAATAGACACAAAGAACAGCAAGACCCAAAACAACAATATGTGGATCACAGAAAATGATGTTTCATTTGGAATTTGAATTGAGCACTAGGCCAACCGTGCAGTTAAATTATTGTTTGATTACATTATCATATTATTTCATTATCAAGCTTTTCTATTATATTTCCATTACAAATGTGTACTAATTATTACATTATTACAAAAGCGTATTGCATGTAAACTAGAATTAATTGTGTAATTAATAGGTGTTATTACAATTTTAATGAAATTTAAATTGTATGTTTGATTATATATTTTTTAACAGAGATTAATTATCATTGACATTGAAAAGTTATAATAGAGAGGCCCTCATAGCCCAGTTGCACTCGGTGATTAGAAACAATCACCGAGGGTAAGCAAGGGTAATTAACGACGACGCGGTCAGTACCTGGATGGGTGAACTCTGGTGGCATGTTACCAAGAGCGTCGCCGTGATTCGGAGGTCAAGCAGTCGGTCTCGGTTGTTATCATAGGATAATAGACGTGAAGCTTAGTTGGAGGCCTTTGAGTGGCTTAAAAACATCCAACAGCAGGATTACGTAGCCACAACGTAGTCTTGCCAGTCCCCAACCCGCACTTGGCCAGCGTGGGGACGTATGGCCTTAACCTTCTCCTGNCCCCAGCACGAGGACGTGCCCAGACGCTAATCGCCGCATCGAGGTCTCTAGGTTCCTGAGAGGAGACCCGAGCCCAGCATTGGGACATTATGGGTTGTTGATTGATTGAGTTATAATAGATACTTTCAACGTATCACTTAAGTATTAATCAACATTGTTATATGCCTTTTCAAGAGATTAGGTTCACATGGAGTTCTCTTAATACAATCTAAATTCAATAGAGCTTTTGAAAGATGATTATAATATAATACAATTAAATAAATATTTCGAAAATCTAACTAATCAGAGCTTGTATTATGGGTAATAGACAACTGATTACACTGGGTACATATTATACATAGGAAACACCCAAACTCCGAAACAAATATTTGCAGGTCACACAAACATTTGGTCCGACCCAGGATTCGAACCCGAGATCTCATGGACAGCAGTGGCGTACGCTACCACTGCGCCACCAACAATGTCCTTAACAAATATGCTACCATTAAGCGTGCCAGCTTACGGACAGGGCAACACATTTTTTAGTGCTCACGTTCACTTTTGTTGTTTTCAAACAGTGTTAGACGCGTTGCTACAAAGTTAATAACCGCATCTATACATCTACACACATAAATAAAATTGGAGTTCTATTTGTCACATTAAAAAATCTCTGGTTACTAAATGCATTTTTTCAAGATATTATTTTCTGCAATTTTTGCCTGTATGTTTGTTCCGGCTAATCTCTTATATTATACATAGAAAACACTCAAACTCTGAATGAAGTATTTGCAGACTATATTTTTTTTTATTCTGACTCAGGAATCGAACCAGAGACCTCTAGCACAGCAGTTGCACACACTGCCACTGCGCCACCGAGGCAGTCAGTCGAATTGAACTCATAACCTCTGTCGTAGTAAATACTAACCGCCAATAATATGTTTTGTCAACTGTAAATTCTAATAACAAGGACCGTGACATTTAATTCACACTTTCAACACTTTTTTTCATGGTATATTAGCTAATCTCGCGAACTTCGTACCGCCATATTTTTCTTTCGTAAATATTTTTTAAATCAAGCCTCAGCTTCCCACAGGAAGTGTACAGTCGCGGGAAAAAATACTCCGGTTGTGCTTTAATTTGCTTGTATACAAACCCTGTCCTAACAATAACGCAGTCGATCGGAAGTTATGCGTATACATTATATAATTTCGGTGATTCATGTTTATTTATATAGATTTGGCAAACGGGTAACCTAATTAGGGTGAGAGGTGTTACTGACTACCTCAGTGGCGCAATGATACCGTATTTAACATACGGTATCACTGCGCCACTGCGCGTAAGATCTCTGAATCGATTCCCGGATCAAACCAAATGTTTTAATGATCAGCTAATATTTTTTTCGAGGTTTGGATGTTTTCTATGTGGAATATGTGTGTATTTACAAAAAAAGATTTATATGTATTTATATGGGTCTATTTTGTAGCTCTGATTTGTTTTACTCTGTATCGCGGTTGGTCTTGTAAAGTTATAAACAACTATCAAGGATAACACTGCGGGGCTAAACTTTATCTATTGCTTAAAACTGAATTAAAATCTATTCAGTAGTTAAGAAGATATAAGCCATTTCATTCCTTCTATTATTTCATACTATATAAAGATATTTAACTTGGAAGGATGTTGAGATGCTTCTGTATCATTGAGTCTTGCAGTCACCAACGAAGCACGACAGCACAAATGCTGTCATTGTACCGCGGTCGAGCCTGCTCTTACTTATTGCAATCAATATAGCTCTACTACCTTCACTTACTAGTACTATAAAAGTAAACAAGCAAGGCAGTAGTAACAGCTTACATTACAATACATCTGTTACAAAATTTATTCGTTGTCAAAGATTGACATTTGAATGTAATTCAATTACTTCACTACTTACATTACTACTATACTACTTACATTATTACTAGCCTATAGCTCTGTCGAAAGTGGCAAAACAAAAAACCAAGAACAATACAATAAAAAAAGCTTTATTGTAAACTAGTTGATACAATTTACTTATAGATCGAAATTATAAATTTGCTAACCATGTACAAATGGCGGCTTTATTACTAAAAAGTAATCTCTTATAGGTTACCTTTTCATGGAGAAATCGATTAAAGAAGACTAAATTGACACTAATTAATAACCGAGGTAAAAGAGGTTCTATTTCAAATTACATTTTCATCCATTCTAAAATTGCTCTGGAGAAAATAATAGTGATAGAGTCACGCTGATTTCAGGACAAACGGAGTAACTCGACAGGGTGGTACTACCTTTTCATAGAAGACTAACCTAAAATGACAGCATATGTGCTGTCGTGTTTCGTTAGTGAGAGCGAGACCGGAGTCCCAATTATGTAAAAGCATCCCAATAGGCCGCCATAGTGTGCTCACCATGCTGCATTTTGGTATTATATGCATTCGCATTAAGTATGGTGACCACTAACTTTAGATTCTGCTCATTTCCATCAGGCAGAGTTAAGTCACCTTTGCAAGTCGAATAGAGTCAAATTTAAAAAAAAAAACAACCAAATTTGCATGAATGACATAACTCACAATGATTTACAACTCCTGAAAGAATAGTGTAGAACGCCGCAATAGACCTAGTTAACGTAATTGTATATCGTAATGAATAAAATTGTAATTATATCATATGTTTAGCAAAAAAAAATACGGACTTGTATATTTTATGCGTCCTTTGTAATACTGTTTCATTAAAAAAATTACTATATTGCACTGTTCTACATTATACACTTTAAGTACCTAGGTAATCATAATTTTACATTGTGTTGTTTACGAAATAGAAAAAGCAACTAAGAGGTCTGCCGCGTATTGATATAATTTAATTAAGTAAAAACTTCGGACATCTTACACACTACGCCATCTAGTCCCAAGCTAAGCGGAGCTTGTGACAACACAACCCATAAGGGTTACTAGACAACTCTGGGAGAGGTCCGACTAGCGTTAAAAAGCGGTTCCCGGAACCCTCCCGACTCAGGCGCAGAGTGGCACACCGAGTGGTTTTAGTTGGTTGCAGACCAAAACCCCGGTGGAGTGAAGGCCCGAGGGGGTTTCCACATGTAAAAAAAATAGGTGACTAGACAACAACATAACATAAATTTAAACTTTTTAACTTTTAACATAATATATAGAAAACACCCAAACTTCAAAACAAATACTTGTAGATCCTACAAAGATTTGACCTATGAACCGAGCCCGAGACCTCAAGCGTAGCAGTCGTATACGCTACCACTAAGGCAGTCATATACTTAAAAACTAGTTGACCCTGCAAATGTCTTTTTTTTATTTTCCACCTGTTCCAACAGACTTCATTCTATCAGAACTTATTGGCCTATCGCCAGTAACCGAATAGGTCAAGCGGTTCTCGAGTTTTGCGCTGAGCTTATTTTTAGTTATATAGATATAAATCTGCCAAAACGACTCTACTCTTCTTGATGTAAAGCATTTATGAATAGAATCCAAGAATAATAATCACCATACTGATTGCGAATGCAGATAAAGCTGCATGGTGACCCATACTATGGTGGCCTATTAAGTGTTTCTGCATTCAACATTTGATCATTACCAATGGGTAATGGTCAAATGTTGTTCTGAAATAAAATCATAATACTTATCACTATGAAGATGACTGTATGGGTGATTGGTGTTAAAAGGGTGAAAACTGAGATTTATAATACTCAATCATAAAAATCAAAGATATTTTTTTAACGTAAAACAAATATTTTTTTGGGGTTTTCGGATTGGATTGCTTTTTTAATATCTAACACATAGTCATAAAAATCATTTAAGAATGGGTCTATGTGTTTCAGAGGAGTTTGGTAAAAAATACACGAAAATTATTTATATTTCTAAACTACCTCTATTGTCATATATATACGTATTGTGACATGTGTGGGTAGTATTAATTCCAACTTTTTTTATATAAGTGAATTTCACAATTACCTATAGTTCAGGTTGAAATCTTTTAAACAACACCGCAAAATCTCACAATACATTTTTTGTACGTTACTGTAATAACAATAAATGGGGCGGTACAGAAAACGATTTTTTTCCCTGCAGGGTTAGCAAATTGAACAAGAATTCATCCATTTTGCGCAAGTAAACCTCAGTCTTGACCTAGAAAAGTCAATGAACTTACCCAACCGGTTTATTTAGGTGCTATACTTATTTTAATATTATTTTTATGGCCTCATACTGTATTAAGCAAAACATTAAACTTTCACATAAATTATAATTATTTTATATAAACCTATTAAATTATACAATTTAATTAAATAATTAATATGCAACGCTAATGTAATGTAAACAAATTTATACATCATTATTCAACTGAAATTTTACATGCTTAAATGTAGTTAAGTCTACCTTTTATTTAGAATATAAACGAGGCATAAACATAAAACTATAGCGATACAGCATTAGTTGTTATTCAAAAACAAATGTTAAGCTAATAAGTTTAGGCATATAGTGTGGTTTCCTTTTTGTACTTTCACTTGTAGAAGATAATCTACTTTTTGGTTTTGATCACGATGACCTCATTTTCTTTTGGCTTACATTTTTTCCACCTAAATATTACAGACGGAAGATGGACTTAACTACAGAAGAATCTTAATAGGCCGCCATGGTATGAGTCACCTTGCAGCATTGTTGATTGTCAGCAATCGCAATGAATATCGTGACCAATACTTTTGGATTCTGTTCATGTTTTCCATCAAGCTGAATAGAATCTCTTTGGTAGGCTCACACAAAATATAATGGAGTAGTGGCTTACACTGTCGACTCGCTGCGGACCAAATCCACAATACTTAATAAAATTAAGTTGTGTGTGTTTCGAAAAAACAATTGTTCCGAGTCTAGGTGTTATTTTTTCAGGGATTTTTGTAAATTTTCCGGACACAGAATGCTTTTAAGAGTTGTTTTTTTACTAAAATAATTGATCAAATTTCGCATACAAACTAAGAGCGTTCAGTAGTTCAGTATAGATTCTGCATGCACACTTGGAACTTGTCAATTGTTCCGAATATTTTATTCTATGTAGTATACAATAAGGTTTATTCTAATATATTCAAT
Source organism: Hyphantria cunea (assembly GCA_003709505.1). NCBI lineage: Eukaryota > Metazoa > Arthropoda > Insecta > Lepidoptera > Erebidae > Hyphantria > Hyphantria cunea. Next base: position 59,193 of record PKRV01000530.1, on the reverse strand, counting down.
TCCAAACTTCACTTAATGATTGCTTTTACTTCGAATAATAATATATAGATTGATGTAGATATATGCTTCGAAACATTTCTAAGTGCCTACATTAGACGGGTGATTACAAAACACTTAAGCACTGTTTTCATAATCAATTATCGTAACGTCTATGTACCGCAATATTGCTTAAGTATTTAATAGATAATATATCAATAACGTTAAATATTTTTAGGTAAAATAAACATTACGCTCTAAACAAATAACGCCATGACTTTGAAACCATAAAGAGTCCAAAAAGCCCGCAAAGTATAAAGTATTTAGGTTTGACCAAATATAACTACACTGGGATTTATAAGATTATTTGGGATATTCAGAAAAAAAACTAAATCAGTTTTCTTCATTGAGTAACAACTACTAAACTGTTGATGAAAATACACTTTTAACCAGTGTTATAAACCAGAACATAATCTTGATAAAAAAACATCTTAAGAAAGAAGTTTACACTTCCTGTACGGTTCCATCTTTATCTTTCTTTAAAAGAGATAGAATCTTTCTTTAACTTCCTTTTGACAAAGATATTCTAGTTTTATCTTTATCAAGCTGTTATTTTTTGTCGATCCAGAGTTATAGCGGGGACGCAATCATCTTAAACAAGATTGGAATTTTTTAATTTATTTTGGGTTTTTGTCCAAACCTTTATTTTGTATCATACCCAAGACTATTTACCGGCTACCGGCTACCGGTTTTACCTGAATATGAGTTTGAACGACAGGCGTTGGACCTCCGTAACCCCGAAGACAAACTGAATTCCAAACTTAAATTATTATTAGAATTGTATGCCAAAATTTATTTTGTTGCAGTCTTACGATGACTTCTTCAAAGCTCTCCTCTTCAACTCCCGCGTTATAGTGCAAATTTTCTTCGTGATGGGAGGGTTTCTCATGGCCTACAAGATGCTGGTGTATGCTGAATCTCATCCTTTTTCACTGAAGACTGTTCCTATGGCTATTATTAATAGATGGTTGAGGTATGTTTTGACAGTTTTCTTTTTCTAGTATGAAGTTTCGACCTTACAGGCTTAGAGGCCAAACCTAATAAACAAATATATTTTAAAGGATTTCGGTTCGTTTTCCGTATCTTGACAATCTGTTGAGACTTATTCTTAGGTGCTATCAGGGTTTACCCTGGCAGATTTTAAAAGTTTTGGAACTTAAGTTTTGAAACTGAGAATCAGCAGTGAAATTTTAATCCTCAATTTTCGAACTTATATGGGAATCGAGAGCTAGAGAGTATATCAAAAATAAGGAATTTACTAAAAGCGCACATGTTTCCTTCCTATTTTGGTTCTAGTCTTTCAAACTAGGTGTAAAAAACATCTTACTAGGCTTTTATAATGTGGGTTATTATGCTACATTACCTGCAATAAGAATAATGACCACATATCAGGGAGAGAAAAAAAAACAATGGAGATATTTTAATAATCTTCTATATACATATTTAAACAAACAAACACAATTAAACTAAGAGACCCCAACATAGTATAATAAAGACAGAGATTTATTTAGTTAACAATAGCCAAATCAGTGGTCAATTTAAATAACGACAGTTATATAGCGTATAAGTACGGATGTCTAGGAAAATTTAGGGGTACAGTGCTGACTGATGGTGAAAATCAATAATTGACCCTTAGTCCAGCTAAAGAATAAGTTAATCATAGTACCATCTTAGTATTTGAATGTACATCTCATATACATGATACAAGATCAGTAAGATTTCCTAAGATTTAAGTCATCATGAAAAGTATTTGCCATAAAGAGACAAGTGTCCAGTTTTGATAAAGGTTAATGTGTGGTTTTATAAAGAATTGTGAGCGAGGATATTACGCGGAATGTGGAATTGGCTAGTTATTTTTGATACTGTTTACTTTGTTTTGATAAATATTACGTGCACTCTCAATGCTCGTAAAAATTGGTCATTTGAAAAATCATGTTTATTAACACGGATCAAATAAAATATCTAGCTGTCATTCCTTATTTCAAATAAATAATGAGTTATTTTACATAGTGTTTGGGTTAACCCGGAACGTGGCCAGCACATTGTTTATTACTTTACCAAGTAAATTGAGCGTAGAGTTTATTATATGAATTATCAAAAAAAAAAACCCGTCTGTGTCAATGTCATATATAAAACATATAAGCTATATATATATATTCGTAATCACCGTTAAAAATTCTTTATTTTGATACGACACTCGATGTATTTTGAAAACATATTTTTTGAGATTACTTTTTGGCTTCTGAAATCCTNTATATATATATATATATATTTGTATTAACTTTTAAAAATTTCTTTATATTAATACCACACTCGATGTACTTTGAAAAAAAAATTTTTGAGAATATTTTTGCTTCCAAAAATCCTTAATTTTGTTTTTTTTTTAATTTTGATGTACCGAGTGTCACTTTTATGACTAAGGCGAATCTATCGATACCACTTACATAAAAACACGACAAGCTGTTTAGGCTCTAGGGCGTGTCCAAGAAATATAGATACATACGTCCGAAAAACATAAACCTCCTTCTTTCGCATTCGGGTAATAAGGCATTTCCATGCGATTTTATGCTTCAGTAGTCGATCCTTCAGATTCAATGCAATAATGATATGAACTACTTGATGTGGTTTATCTCCTACAATTATATTATTTACTCTAACCTGCCAGGAAATCAGCTCGGCTCCGGAATCTCCTCGACTTGATTTAATATGAATAATCTTTAAGCAGGTTTACTATGTATGTAGTAGGGCTCAAATACTTTTAACAATAACTTTGTATTTTCTACAAATTTTCTATTACATGACTTATCATAATAGTTACATATATTTTTTCAGACTAATGCCAGCAGTTTTGGTAGTAATGGGTCTAGCCATGACATGGGTACCTCACCTTGGCTCCGGACCCATGTGGGACGCTGTAGTGAAAAGAGAACGAGACATGTGTAGGATGAACTGGTGGCAACTGGTAATCCTGATGCCGAATCTGTTTCCCTTCGAGCATTTGTGTTTACCACAAGCTTGGTGAGTGTTCCGTTCAATTTTTAATGATTTTAAATTTTGTTGTATAGTGGGATTTATTCGTGATAAATTGTTACTGGTAGTCTACCCGTTACCACGGGCAGTATAACCTATTCGAAATGTCGGGGTGTAGAAGATCTTGTTACTTTTTAAATAATGTAATCGTGAACAAACCCCGCTACACAACAAAAACTATGTTGAAAGCCAAGAAAGTCTATAAACAGTGATTTCAATCTTGTCCACTTATAAATTTATTCATATTTTTTAGCCTTTAAATCTATGTATATGAATAAAAATGCAATGCTAAATGTGTTGCTGAACGCAGAACCAACCGCTCGACCAATTCAGCAAATTTCGTCAAGAAACAAAAAAATTTCTTATGAGAGAAATAACATAAAAATTGCGGGAACAATAATCAAACAATAAATATATTTATTTATTTTTACTATTGGTCTGCGACAGGCCAAGAACTTTTGACAGAACAATAATTTTATCTGGGTTTAACATTTTCATCCACTTTATAGAAAGATCTCAACTGTTCAATATCGATTTTCAGACACATTTTTGATAATAATTCAGTTTTATAGAATAAATGACTTGACATTCATTCATCCTATGAAATTCTAAATGGAAAATTAATATCACTGGTTATGGTATCTAATTTACCTCTCGATTGTCGGTACTGACGGAACTTGTTGCAAAACATTCTACAATCTAACTCACTTGTACTTATTTCACTATTTTAATTAAGTTTACACGTGACTGGTTTCGGCTTATGGTTATTTGAATGGTATGATATGAGGAATAAACTTTCTTAATGCCAGAAGGCGAAACCATTCAGGTTTAAACTTAATTAAAATAGAGAATTTGGGGTAAATACAAGTTATAGTGGGTAGTTACAAGATTTTGAATCTAAAATGGTTATGGTATTGTTTCTTCTTTCAACTTTATAGTATGAAATGCAAACCTGTATCTGCATGAACTGAACTAATATATTGATACAAGGGTACACATAGACCAATTTAATGCAACTACATACTAAGTACACAACACCTTGCCATTATATTCACTGAATACTTGAAATTGATTAATGTCCGACAAAGAATCAACAATATCCTGTATCAAGTGTACTGGGCTTGCGCATTAATTTCAAAAGGAACCCACTTAGGCTGGTCAGAGACGCGTAAAGTTTATTTCGTAACATTAGCAGTAACCATGAAATTATCGGTTGCAAATTGCAATCAACTAGAACGGGTATACTGACTTGATACTATAAATGCGAATGAGAGTTTTTTTTTCTACCATAAAGCAACACATGCAGGGGTTCGCTTCTGTTGAAGTATAAGCCCAAATGGGCCTACGCGGGACACTGTTATGACTCGGAATGAATTTATGTGTGTATGAAATTCGGAATGTTTTGTTTTTATTGTTTTGTGTGAGTTCGTTGTAACAGGCTATTGTTTTTCTACCTGTGAAGGCTTCCTCCGTAAGATATCACAAACTTGTATCAAAAAATTATGCTATGCCTACTCCTCTCCAGTTTGGTAGACTGTATTGCTCTATGGTTTCTACCCACGTTAAAAGTTTCGTGAAAAGACAACTCTCACACTACTATGAATATATTTTTGTATAGATCCCCGTGGCACAGGAATGTATATTCATAATGCGGGAGTTGTCATTTTAAAAAATATATCTCGTATAAATTTACACAAAGGACACCCGGACTCGGAACAACAATTTGTGAATCATTCAAAATGATTTCCCGGCATCGTTACATTACGTGATATAACTGTTCCGCTTTTTGCCTCACTTTTATTAATAATTTTCATTTTGTTTATGGTTTTCTTAGAAATTAGAATATTTTACGAAATATCTATTCAGTTCTTTTTCATTACTCCACTAGCTTTTGCTCGCAGCTCCGTCAGCATGTAAACTTGTAATAGGAACAAAAAGGATTATGACCTTCTTTAAGGTCTAATAAATCTCTATACCAAAATTCGTCTAATTCGGTTCAGCGGCTTAGACGTAAAAACATAATAAACGGACAGACAGAGTTACTTTCAAATTTATGGTGTTGATGTGGAAGTATGGACTATGAATAATTAACAATTCTTTCTAAGCCTTGTTCAACAGGTGTCCTATTAAGTTTCATCACATTTGATTCTTTTTTTTTTACAAATTTTAACAACTGTGAAGAAAGAACTTAAAACACTCATTAAAATATTAAAAAGTAGATATTATTGCCTTAACATTAAAAAACAAAATACAAAGCTGCGTAAATTAAGACCGAGACTGCGAGAAACATTACCGAAAACAATTTGTTAGCATAAATTTTATAACGCAAACAAGTTATGTCTGTATTTTTCATCGAAATCCACAACACCACAAACATTTGCTAAACAAATTTTCATACAAAATTGCAAGCAAATATCATAAAATCAGTGTTATTGAGAAATGTTTAAAGTTATTTCATGTATTACAGTTGCCACAATATTGTCGTGCCTTTGCTTTAGTTGTTAACATAATTGGTCTTGAGAAACTTGTGGCCTGATGGTATCTTAATCTTCGCTTGCTTAAAACACTGAATAATGTCTGACCCTGACATGCTTACGGAAAAATCATGTCATTAAAAGAACCTTCTACTACCTAAAAAATATTCTACAATCAGTTAATCTAGTGGTTATCGTAAGCAACTGCAGATCAAGATATTTCAGTTTTGAATCGGACTGCTGTTGGATTTTATTTACAAGATATATACCGTGGGAGAGCCACGCTTCGGCATGAATGGGCCGGCTCGACCGGAGTGATACCACGGCCTCACAGAAAACCGGTGTGAAACAGCGCTTACGCTGTGTTTCATCGAGTGAGTGAGGATACCGGAGGCCCATACCCCAATCCAACGCCCCCTATCCCCCTCACCATCCCCTTTCCCCCCAGGCCGCCATAGTGTGGGTCACCATGCTGCATTGTTCTTTTTCGCATTGAGGATGGTGACCACCACTCTTGGATTCTGCTCATGCTTTCCATCAGGCAGGGCAGAGTCATTTTGGCAGCTTAAATATATAAAAAAAAAAAAAAAAAACAAAAAAGAAATACTTAATAATAGCCCAGAGTATGGAAGATGACAGTGGTTCCCGCGTGCCTCGGACAGCACGTTAAGTAGTGGGTCCCGGTTGTCATGAACATCTGTAGTAATCGTTATTGGGAAGCCATTCTTCTAAAGTATATTGACAACTAGTTCAATCTTTGAAATCAATTCATCCTCAGGGTTTTCGGAAGTCCGATACCAGTCGCTTTGTGAAAAAAAACTGATATTCAGGTAAAACCGATTGAACTAGTAGCCAACCCCAAATAATCTTAGGAATAATAAAGGCTAGTAAAAAGAGTTGTGTATACTCATGACACTATTCTCGAAATGTTACGCCGAAGAACATCTATACTATTATATTATGAGGAGATTTTGTAAGTTTTTAGCCAATTCGAATAGAGTATACCAATAAGAATACAGATACCAATAATCTCAGGATCGACTGAAACGATTTGGATTTTTTTTTTTACCAACAAAAAGCTACATTGTGAGTGCCATGGGCTATATAATAACCCGAAAAATGATTACCGCTACTTATATGCGAGTGGAACTGCGATGTAAAGCTAGTGTTACAGCCTGTGCTGTAACAACCAAAACCAAACTGTTGATACACAGAAGTATTCTAGCTACATGAAATAGCTAGCATAGCATAGATAAATTATACCTTGATATACAGCAAAAACGATGTCACACATTTATATATCATATTGTGCCATCTAGCCTCATAATTAAGCAGAGCTAATATGACAGATAGAATACCTGCACACTTTTTTTTGTAAATACTATATTTTTATACATAGAAAGCACCCAAACTTCGAAACAAATATTTGTAGATCATACAAACATTTAGACTGACCTGGGAATCAATCCCGAGAGCTTAAGCACAGAAGTCATATACGCTCCTACTGTGCCACCGATGTAATCTTGTGTTTTTTTAAAAAACACCCACCATCTCTGGGTGTTGAGCCCTTGAATCAGAGCCCTTATTTGCTTTTATTTATTATTTATTATTTAGATTTTTAAACAATGGTTACTAACATGCCACAAAATTCTCCTTTTACCATATATTTTATTAACCTACTTCTTAACATTATACTTACTAGTTACAGAATATTTCTAAATAATTTTATTGTATTTTCTACATTTGTTATTTTTCAATGATTAACACTATATTCTACATTATATTATAATTATGGCATATTAATTCGTCTTGTTTCATTTATTTACTGTTTTTACTATTTTTTAGTCATGTGTTACCGAGATAGATATAAATGAAAATGATCAGACCAACAGACAATCCTAGTAATAATAGTTCGTGAGGATGTTTGTTACTCTTTCACGCAAAAATTTCTAAGCGGATTTGGATGAAACTTTACAGTAATATAGCTGATACATCAGAATAACACATAGGCTACTGTTCACCGCGATAATCGACGCAGGCGGAGCTGCGGTCATAAACTAGTGAAGTAATATAGTTATCACATAATCCAAGATTCTTGTCAAAATAAGGCGAAATTCTCAAGTACAAATGAATAGGCATATTCCAAGTACGCCGACATTCTCTTCTGTTGGTTACATCACTATGTTACATTTAACTTTTTTTTTAAGCCACTTTGTAGATAACCAATAGTTATCTACCACTTTGGTGGCGTAAAGAAATAAGAAGAAGTGGGTTGTGAATTAAGTTTTAACATAAAATAGATTGATGTGAGATTCGTCTGAGGCAATTTAGTTATCTCTAGTGGTACAGTGGTTCTTTTTGATGACGTCATGAAAAATCGCTTTGGATCTCCGGCTCCTCTTGGGCACAGGAGTCATTACGACCGGGGCGACTGACCTCTAGTAGCCTACGCTGTGAAGATCCGGATCATGTTGTTCCAGGAGCTCCCGAATAAACGCCACGCCTTATCAAGTCCTGTCCCGGGTGAACCTATTCCTTTACTTAATCGCGTCGTGGTATCCCGATTGCATATTAAGGTAATCGGACCACTTTTCAGTATGTGAAGTTACAGGAGACAAAACCCCTGATTCTGGGAAAATTAATTAAGGAATGGCAATGAACAGCGGCTGTTTCTCTTACATAGAAGACCCATCTGCTTCTTTAAACTTTTGTCCATACTCCATACTAGTTCATATTTCATACTTTGTACTAATCTTATATATTTCAAAGTAACTCTGCCTGTCTGCACTGATTGCAATGAAATTTGATATGGAGACACTTTGATTCTTGATAAAGGACAAAGGCTCATCTTTACTCTATAACCAACATACATACTGCACCGTAAAGGGACTTCTTCGAAATCCTATGGATTCAAAACAATATATTCAATAAATTACCTTATACAATGATATATACACAAAAGCATTATACTATACTTTCTATTATTTATTTATTTTATATTTGTGAATTCAAATATAGCATTTCTTTAAAGCATTTTTATCTTTCAGGTACCTCGGCACAGACACTCAACTATTCCTGATAACCCTTGTGGTCTTACTCATCATCTGGCGCTGGCCTAAGAGTGGGGTCCCTGTTCTATCAGTAGTGATGGTCATCAGTCTTGTTATACCATTCCTGCAGAGCTACTTGATGAAACTTTTGCCTATTAGAACCAGCTTGTTCCCAGAGTGAGTTAAGAAACTATGAATCAGTTTTAGCCATCTATTGAGTACGGCACACCTGCGACAATCTGACAAATGTTTTCGAATATTATAGACCCTGGACTTTCATTCATATTCTGATAGCTCATCTAATTACAGAACCAAAAACACAAAGTGAATATATTCTCAAGGTCACTTGAGCCATTACGTTTATTAAATATTTTTGCGATATTGACGTTCCCATACAGTCGGTTAACTTAAATTTCTAGTTTTTCTTTGAACATTATTGTTAATAGTATTTTTAGATATATTAAGTAGTAGTGGTCTCTTGAAACAAGGTAAAGTAATCTTTAACCTTATTTACAGGTCCATAAGAGATATTTTCGGGTACAACGATACATTCTATCATGCTTACGTATCGGCACAAGGTAACTGGGCTGGTTATCACTTAGGAGTGTTGACTGCATACTTCTATCACAGAGCACAAACAGAGAAATGGGATTTCAGTAACTCTATTGTAAGTTATATTATTTTTGAGAACCCATAATATTAGCTTAGCCTAGTTTGAATGTAGATAATAGCGAGTAATAAGCCCCAGGAGATTACGTGATTAATATTCTCGTATTATGACAATGGAGTTCTAATTTCTTACCTCTAAAAATAGATAATAGAATAAACGATTAAATTATCGTTTTCGAAAATGATTCTTTGTGGCACTTTAAAAGTTAATATTATTAATTTCTTATGATATTTTTTGACCGTATTATTTCTAGGTTATGAAGTTACTTAGTTCATTCTCAATCCCTATTGGTTTTGGTACCGTTCTCATGGGTTGGGACCTCCACCATCGTGAAGCTTCTGCCTTCGAGTCTGCAGTATTCAACGCTCTCAATCAAAACTTCTTTGCTCTGGCTATGTGTGTCTTCATTATTGGATACTTCTATCGATGCAACCGTGAGTTTATTGTAACAGAAATATACTACAGCGCCATCTACCGAAGATATAGCGAACTACAGAGTAATTACTTATTCTGCCTCACGATATACAGTTTTGTAGCCAATTAGCATTCATACCATCAGATATGTCCTTGACCTTGCCTAGTCAGAGGATTCTCCCCACAAAAGCTAAAATATATATATCATATCTGCTTTTATGAAATAGTGTTTGATATTTCAGTCCTTTTTTAAGTGAAAAAGGGTAAGCGAGCAAACGTATTACCTGATGGTAAGCTATTACCGCCGCCCATGGGCACCTGCAACACCAGAGGCGTCACTAGTGCGTTGCCGGCCTTATAAGAAGGAGTACGCTCTTTTCTTGAAGGTTTGAAGGTCGTATTGGCCCGGGAATACAGCAGGTGTTGTTGTGCAAAGCAGAAAGTTCCTAGAAAACCACACAGTTGTGAACTGCCAGCCATCTAAGTGATGGAGATAGGACTGCTGCCACGTAGAACGTTGGCGGAAAGAGGCGGCAGGAAGTGTTTTTATAAGCACTTCTAGAGGAACTGTATATTAACTTGTATTTATTTTATTCTAGGTTTATACGTGTGGTCAGTTGAATGGGGACCAGTGCAGCCTTTAGGTAGAATGTCATACTGCGCTATGTTACTTCATGCAACAGTACTTAGAACTTATGGCGGTCAATTGAGAAGGTCGTTCTACGCAACTGATTACACTGCTGTAAGTATATATTAAATATAATTATATTTAATTCAAGGAGAAGAAAAAGAAGACTAGAAAAGGATACAGGAAGTTATTTTATACCATCGAGGTCATTTTCTTGGGAAAGGTTGGCCATTTATAATATTATTCAATGAAATAAAAAATATTGAAGACACTACGATTAGCATCCTCCTTTGTTAGGGAAAATTTTTAATATTTTTATCTTTAAATCAAGGGTAATTCCATGCCCTTATTTACAAGAAGCCATGTTTTAACCTAGTATATTTTCACACTTTATTGCAAAAACATGTTTAACACTCGAAATAAAAATCTAAATGGTACAAAATTGTAAAATCATCGAAAATAATGGTATGTAACTTTTGGCCACTAAAGTTTTTTGCCTCTGTTGCTTTGTGTGTCAGCTGTGTTGTTGCTGTCACTATAATACACTGGATTTACTGAATTGTCGTCTGAACTGTTGTTTTGTCGAATCGATAGGTTTTCCATTTCATACAATGTAATATTTATTTTGTTTCATATTTGTTTGTTCCAGATTATGCTATACGCTGGTATTGTTACCACAACATACATTGTATCTCTTCCTCTGCACCTTTTGGTGGAAGCTCCAGCCTGTCAACTTCAGAAACTTCTTCTTGGACCAAAACGAAAACCGAAAGAGACAGAAGACGTTAACGCCAATCACGTGAAACCTGGAATATCTAATGTATCTGTGTCGACTGTTTCAACACATATTTAGGGTAATGCAGTACTTAAAGATTATATTCTAAGAGCTATCGACTGATGTTTGTAATGTGTTTTACAAAAAAAAGTAAAAGCCTCTGTGCAATCGAATTATAACCTTGATTGATTTTTAATTTACTTTCCAAGTCTATGTAACTTGAAAAATTTTGATTATTTAGTTTTGCAGAGTATAGTATCGTGTTTGTGTAGACTACAGCTTCATATATATACTAGACGCTAGAAAGTGCACGAAGCTTATATAATAGAATATAATATACAAAATATATTGCTAAAAATGTTAGCTTCCTGTACTTTCCCTTTATTTTAACTAGAAGAATTCTAAATTGGTTAAGTGTGACATATGTATTTCGTCTTATTTTCTTGCGATACTTGAGAGTTATGGGGTTATTTCGTGAATAGCGACGAAAATATATAGCGAAATCATTTGCGGTGCTAGAAATGACTATCAAACATATAGACTGCAAAGCTTGACTGTTTTATTAGGTGTAGGTGTAGATATAAATATGATCGCTTTCGTGTATTGATATAAATAATATACGTCTATAGTAGCTTACCTTTTTTCCAACTCTAGACTAAACATACTTCGACGTAACGGGATGCTATAGCACTGTTTAACTATGAGAGAGCTATGAAGCAAAGAAACCACTGCTTTAAGGTCAATTCGTTGTAAGGTCTAATTTTTTAGTCCAACACAGGCCAATTTCCAATACCGATGGACGAGTGACGACGCGTTGATTCGCGTAGTAGGAACTTAAGTTCACGCGAACGAATGTGCACCAATCAGCGTTGGTTACACTCCGATGCTCAAATTCACACGTCTTTTCTTATCATTACAGAAAAATGTGTATTATGTTCAGAAAATAAGTGTGAATTTGCTATGTTAAGTTTCAGATTGAAGCCTCGATGGGCTTCGACTGTGCTCTAGCATGAATTGATAGGTAACTGGTATTCAGCAACGCTTACATTGTTATTCAGCAAATGTTCACACGTCTTTTCTTATCATTACAGAAAAATGTGTATTATGTTCAGAAAATAAGTGTGAATTTGCTATGTTAAGTTTCAGATTGAAGCCTCGATGGGCTTCGACTGTGCTCTAGCATGAATTGATAGGTAACTGGTATTCAGCAACGCTTACATTGTTATTCAGCAAATGGTCAACCGTCAGCTCATTTGCCTGCTATAATATAAGAAACGTATATGTTCTGGGACGCCCAACAGAAGCGATAACTTAAACTAATCTAAATTTAATATTGAAATCGTTTAACTTGAGAAAAGCTTAGATTATTACTTAAATTATATATCCGAAATACGATTAGCACTGTAAGTTAGAGTGAGAGAGCAGGAGTATGCCTACCACTGCCGTATGTGTCAGAGAAAGAGAAGCCAGACAGACTGGCGCCGGCGCCGTAACGCGTTTCGTAACGAAGCGGTTTTCCCTTCCATAAGAAGTTATCACTTCAAACAAACCTAAAAAGACGGCTCCCGTCAAATCCAATGGTCTATTAAGCCTCAAGCCTGCAACGAATCACAAAATCTTTTACTGCAATTTTTAGTCTAAAAGGTGTTCAGTCTAAGAGCTATCTATTTTACTAATTGAAATAAGATTTTTTTTTGTGAAGAATGTACTGATGAATGTTAGATATACTTGGGAATAAAATGGTCTAGGAATGGCTTCATTATATGTAAATATCTTTAAGCTCAGGCAATTAGGTAAAATCTATGAGGTAAGGGTCAAATTCAGTAATATAAATGTGAATAAAACGGCGGTCTAAAGCCTCACCTCTTTCTTTTGAATTTCACAATGTATTTCTGATTCTTTTTAAAATTTAACTTCAGTTCAGCTTCAAAATTGTAGGACTTATTTCTAAAAACTTCAATCATTTATTCTATTGTCGTATTAAAATAAATTAGTGCTTGAAATTATTTACAATCCGTCGATCGACTATTTTCCAATTGTAATACCTTTAACACCAGTTTGGCGTCAAGTCGATAATATATGATTTTTTTTAAATAACTAACTTAGAGCATTACTACTTAGCATTTCTGTCCAAAGAGTTTAAATATTGCCGGCCCGGTCGTAACCTGAAAATTACTTTAACAAGTTAAATAATTAAGGTTCACTAATGTGTCATGCAATTATAAATATTCTGTAAATATATAATACTAACCAACATTAATAAATAAAGGTGTAATTAAATTTAATTATTTTACTTAAGAAAATTTTGTACATTATCGTCTAAGGTGTTTTTGGAATAAAAGTTTTTGATACCAATATTTGCATTTATTGTGTTTGATTTTTAAACTATACTTAAATAACTGTCAATGTGTTCAAAATTAGAAATCACTTCACACAGGGCCTTTCGCAGGTCCGATGCCAGTCGCTCCGTGGAAAAAATGATATTCAGGTAAAACCGGTTGAACTAGTAGCCGACTCCAATATTAGTATAAACTATACTAAGAAATGCTGGCCTGTTGGTTTAGTATCTGGTGACCTTCACTGGTAAGCCAACTATCACTAATTCAATTCCTATGCATACGATATTTATATTTATCATTAGTTTTCAGCTGCTTCGGACTGCTGCTAGCGTATGCGACTGCTGTGCTTGAGATCTCGTACTAGACTCCTCGTTCGGATCAAATGTTTGCATGATCAGCAAATATTTTTGTGTCGAAGTTTGGGTGGTTTTTATTTATAAAATATTTGTATTTACAAAATATAATATAAACTTATTTATTTCAGTTGTCTTAGTACCCATAATAGAAGCTCTGCTGAGTTTGGGACTAAATAGCGTTTTGTTTCAGATGTCCGAAAATTTTTATTTATTTATCAGTGGTCTGTTTTTTGTACAGGATTGCACAGGATCTATTTGTGGTTAGACTGACGCGTATGAGATATATTATGAAGTTATTATAATTATTTCAACAAGTCTGAAGGGTTGTCGCATATGCAAGGTACATAGAATATCAAACCGCATGTCGTGCAGAAATCGATTAGAGATTCATGTTATAACCTATTCCTGTTATTGTAATACAATTCAATGCCTAAACTAAAGAAATTTTATGAAAATCTTTTTTTTGGAATATGGTTCAAGCGAACAGACGTATCGCCTGATGGTAAGCGATAACCTCCGCCCATGGTGGTGTCCAAGCGACACCAGAGGTGTCATAAGTCAGATATCAGCTCAATCCAAAATCGGCAAGTTGATTAATTTTAACTTGCAAGATTTGATTACAGACAAACATTAATACAGGTGAAACTAAATAATAAAAAATAATAATAAATTAAAGCGTGAAAGAACCGTTACGCCAATTTATCAATCCAGTCAACTCAATTTACGCTACGCCTAACGATTTTATTTTTTGTCTGATCAGTGCCTTAGGTTGATGAGGGAGAGAGGTCTTGTCTGGAACCTGATGTACTAGCCTTTAGTTGTATAAGCTCTAGCTCAGTTTGAAACTAGATGGCGTTGTGTATCAGATATCTGAAATATCCTCCTTGTGTTTAGTCTTCCAGTTCGCTTATACTCTGCAATTTTCTTGCCTAACACTTGCCTCACCACATCTTTCTCAAAAGGATCTAATCAAACGGCCGTAATGATAGAGAGGGGAAATTAATTAATCACATACAATAGATGAAACAGGTTCCAATCGATTTGAGGGATCATAGCAAACAATAGTGTGTGTCATACTGTTATCTAATAATACTGGATGAAGTTGAGGCCGATCTTAGGTGAGACCACGATTAAAACCAAACATGGTGATATATTACACATAAATAAAAACATAGTATATTGGATTTCTTGAATATAACGCTATGTAGTAATGTAATTACATATATCCTTTTTTCTTGTAAATATATACATATTATATATACATAGATAAAATCCAAAATTTCGAAATAAACATATGCAGGTCATACAAACAATTGAACCAATACCGTGTACTGTAATACTGTGTAACCGATGATGTATGTATATACACAATATATATATACGGGGATGATGTAGCTATATTCTTTGTTTTCCATATATATATATATATATATATATATACTACAAAAACATTACCCTCCTTCTATCGCAGTCGGATAAAAAAAAGAAAGATTTTTACTAAGGTAAAAAAAACATCAGTTTTTAAATTTTTTGGCAATTATGGTTGAATTATAACCGCTGGGCGACAACTAGTTGTTAAAAGACAACTGCTATAGGGATATTAAATGTGTTGTTTAACGGGAACCTTTACAAACATAATTGAAACGGACACAAAAGACACCCAGACTGAGAACAATTTGTGGAGAACACAAAAGGTTATGTGGGGTTTGGTTCAACAACTCTCTGTGCAGTACAAAGGCACGCTAGTTTCAGTGCGANTTAGAAACGAGGTGATCCGACAAAGAACCAGGGTCATCGACGTAGCCCACAGGATTAGCAAGCTGAAGTGGCAGTGGGCTGGCCACATTTGCCGAAGAACCGATAACCGTTGGGGTAAACGAGTTCTTGAGTGGAGACCGCGTCTCGGCAAACGTAGTGTAGGACGTCCACAAGCCAGGTGGAGCGATGATTTGCGCAAGACGGCTGGCAGGAGCTGGATGCGAGAAGCCATAGATGGAACTAAGTGGCGTGAAATTGGAGAGGCCTATGTCCAGCAGTGGACTGCGATAGGCTGATGATGATGATGATGATGATTCCATATATATATATATATATATATATATATAGCTACATCATAATGACTGACAATGACTGTCTCGGTTACACAGTATTATGTATGTGTAAATAATATGTATATATTTACAAGAAAAAAGGATACATGTAATTACATTATATCACATTATATATATTGAGTCTTTCAGACAAAAAATTAGTTACGTACGCGAAAAAAGAAGCAATGGAATAGTGAACAACGTGGAAAAGCAACAAAAGCCGCTACTGGTACTGCGGACGTAGCAATATATTTTAAAAAAAATTGTAAATAGGTATGATCCTCAAATCATCATCACGATCACCAATCTATATGCGATAGTACAGGAACTGTTTAGTGTGGGATCAGTTTAACCGTCATGTTTGAGATATGTAAGATTAATACTATCATATTACTTGAGTGTTTTGAATTCTCAGCATTTACATGCCCTAGAAAATCTCTACATGTTGACATGGAGTTCTGTTCGTGGGAAACTCGAGGAGTGGAATATCCTTAAGGATCTTTTGAGTGTGTTGTTTTTATGTTTATTTTCTATTGTCCTTTTGCTCTTAGTCTTAGGGCAGCTGCTATCACTTCCTGATGGGAGACCTCGAGTTCAAGTGATACTCTGATGCAGCTGCAGGTGTAGTTTTCGTACATCTAGTGATACTCGTGCAATAAACTCAAGGCCACTCTTTTTAAAAACAGATAGATAATACCAAGGTTTAAAAAAACTTTGAAGAAAATCGTATTAGATCAATAATTTAAACACGCTGTTTGGTATAATGGAGTTTTAATGGACTAAAATAAATAAACATAATATACAAATGATTTGACAACAAAATAATATTTTTAAATATAACAACATGGCAGTGGCAACCATAACAATCTGTCAAAGACATGTTTTGTACAAGCTAAAATGAACCTTAAAGATAGAGCATAAAGTTAATTTTACTATGTATATTTAAAACTACACTATGTTCGACATGTTCATTGATTATCGACACACCGATCAAGGATGTCACTCGCATGAGATTTGCCTAATTCATACTGCATGTGTCGTATCGTCAGCTGTGACGTTTCAATGTGGTTGTATCTCACACCGCATTAAATTCGATAATTTAAAAAATTACTGTACTTAGTAAAACAAGCTATTATTATTTACTTGCAGGCAAAATTAATTAAAAAATAAAACAAGATAACATTTTAAAAGTATAATCGGATTAGGTAGAATATTTACCAACATTTATACACCCGGGTCTTTATTACAAATCTATTGACAACTTATATATTAAAATCGGTTTAGTAGTTTAGGTGATATGGTGGAACATGCAAACATAGATAGACTCATAAAAACATTATAGTGTTCGTAAAAAGTCTTTTCATCAACAACCCATAATGTCCCACTGCTGGGCTTGGGTAAAATAATCGGATAAAAAGTCTTTTAAGTTGCCAAAATCACCAAAGTTTGTCTGTTATTTTAATTCAAATAAGGTTTAGAACTCAAAACATAGGCAAGGGAAGTATTATTTTATTTAGTACAAGTTGAGTCCCTCGGCTTTACCCGCGGTACAATAACAACCATGGATAACGAAGCGGAGTAAAGCTGGTCCAAGAAAAGGGGACTAAGTTACTCCTTATATAATCAGCTATCTGCCCATGAAAATCCCATCAAAATCGGTTCAGCCCTTCCAGAAAAATTAGTACTCTTACCCATTAGTTTTATCCACAAGGATGAAACTTTCAAAAAATCTTTCTAAGTGGGCGTCTTATTTTTTAAGTTTCTAGCCCTACGGTTCAGATACTAGCATTAATGAATTCGACATTAATCAAGGGTGTAAATTCTCGTAAACGCATATAAACGTAGACAGGTTTATATGTATTTATGCGAATAAAAAAATCCTTTCAAATGATATGGTTTTGATGAGATTTATTTTTGCATAAATTTTAAATTAAATAACATATGATTTGAAAATCATATTTAAAAATGTACACCCAAGCAAAGCATGTATAAACACAAACAAAATATCTACTAAATATAATTACGGTTTGAGAGTCGGCTGTCATATGCCTGTAGTGACAAGAGAACATGTGGATGTATCGTTCTTGTGGTCAATCAATCTGTGTGAAATGTAGCCAGCTTATACGCCTAATAGTGTCATGCAAGAGCATTGAACCACGCTACTGTTTAGTAAATTAATATAAGGATGACATTTTAATACTTATACCTATATCTAATATATAAAATTCTTGTGTCACAGTTTTAGTGTTTATACTCCTCCAAAACGGCTTGACCGATTTTATGAAATTGTATATGTATTTTCAGTAGGTGTGAGTTACACGCCTTAGTGTTAAAGGTGGTTAATCGAAAATAGTTATTTTATTTTAGAACAATTTTATTTGGTTATTTTTTTATTGTGTGGAACTGAAAAATACATTTAGTCATGAAGTTTTACTCTCCTATCACAGACCTCTATGTTTTAATAGCATTTAATATTGGCAAAAAGAAAACAACGTTTGCCGGGTCAGCTAGTAATACCCATATTATTGGTTTAGCGAACAAACGAGCAGACGCAATTGCCTGATGGTAAGCTTTAGCAAAAATACTCTTAAAATTAATCCTATTCCAAACCAATGCTACAAATGAATGTGAGATTAGTTTTTGATTACGATTTCAAGCTTTAAGGACCAACATGATCTTCAAACCTTTGATAAAAGAGCGCGCTCCTTCTTAAAAGGCCGGCAACGCAATGGTGCGTCACTCTGGTATTGCGGGCGTCCATAGGCGACGGTAATCGCTTACCATAAGGCGATACGTCTGCTCATTTGCCATTATATCATAAAAAATAGTGGTGAAATGAATTTTTAAACTTCCTTACTATGGGAAAACCATCAGCGAGATACTTAAGTAAATTTTTTCCTTGACAACCAATGTGTACGTTGGCAGAGCCACGGTATTAAATTAGTTTCGACATAAATCAAATTTATTTAGCCATACTTAACTATATTCCGACAACTTCCAAAACCACTTAGCATTTGACGTCTTAGTCTAAAATATTATGAATAATATCTTGCTGTATTTAAAATAGATAAAACATTTTTTTAAAGTATTCAACGCAACAGTTATTCATGTGACCAAAAAATATATTCTTTTATTCGACCAGTTGGCCCAAGTTGGTCTTATACTAAGCCTGATTTATCGCTATATGTTGACACAAAAGGTTTTAACCAAATATGTCTGAAAAGTTTTCAGTTTAAAGTAAAGTATAAACTCTCATATATTTCTTAAAGATTAAACGTAAACTAGACTGAAAAAAACATTTTGTTGTGTTTTTCTGGTACCGAGAGTTTTAGAAAAACGTGTTTTATTTCGACGACACATTTACAATTTAACATGCACAATATAAGAACACAGTACACGACATTATAGCCGATCTTAATAAGACCTTCCTGTGCGCAGCAATCAAAACCCAGAAATACTTACTTGCACCCGTATTTCCCTCCCAATATGAATCCAGGTCCTTTAAGCGGGGCGTGAAAAATCACACCATAATGTGTGAGTCACCATACTGCATTGTGCGCTACACCACAAGGATGACGGTGACCAGCACTCTTAGACTCTACTCATGCTTTTCATCAAGCAGAATGGAGTAATTTAGCAGTAATAATTATAAAAAGAACCACTTTTGATGATAAAACAGAGCAAACTTGTGAATATGCGGTTGTGGTCAGCCCTAAGGACTGTAAAACCGTCTAATGATAACACTAGTTACAAATTTTAACTTTATATATACCTCTTTGGTTTTTATTCGTTTGCTTCAAAATACAATTAATTTATTTTGAGATTGATTTAAAATGTTCAGTAGACAGTGTAATCAAAGCTCTGATCGTTTCCTTATGTTTGTGAATAGTTTATATTTTTAAGAAGAGCCATTGCACTTACTTGAAAATGAGCGTAAATTCCTTATTTTAGATTTCCTGTTTAATTTTCAACAGATAGAAGTAAATATGCCATTTAAGATTCATTTTCTGCACTCGCATCAAAGAATGCAAATATTGCTCATTTTAAATTTTTTCAGTATTATTACCAAAACTAAAATATTTGTCATTTTTTTTGGATTACTTTCCCTATAAAACATATAAACTGGCTGATCGTCGGCGAGCGTAAAATATTAAAGTCAGGTTTATGAAATTTATTGAATAGAATCGTTTTATTGAGTAGACAGCCAATAAGGAAGGATTTTTGGAATTTCCACCCCTAAGGGGATTTAAACAGGAGTTGTTTTGCATGGAAGTCCGTCATTTTTTAACTTAGAAACATGAAACTATTTTTGGACTACTGATTAAAAATGAGTAGATACGTATTTAGGCGGATATACTTCCCCTGAAAGAGTGAAATAGTGGTTGAAAGTTTGTACGGAAATCCTTCGTTTTTAAATTACAAACCCAAAACGTATATAAGACTTTCTGGATATACTACCGCTAAGGGGTAAAATAAGTGTTTATATACATATATACTCCTATTTTACCACTTATATATGCATGTATACATGCATATATACATTTCATATTTAAGTTAATCTGGAAGTCCGTCATTTTTCAAGCTCAGGAAGGCTCTTCAGGCTTTGATTAGCTTCAGGATTTGATTGAAATAAAGGGTTAAAATAAAGCTCGAAAGTTGGTATGAAAGTCCTCATTATTGAGCTGTTAATTAATAATAAAAACGTTTAAAAACATGAATATATTATTCATAAATACTTACACAGTTTTTAATTTAATACATATAATTAACTGACACGCGAGCAAGCTGCAGGCAACCGCTAGTAATTAATAAGTTAATAACTTACGGCTAGGTTTCATAACATCAATATTTTCATCCATAAAATGTCTTTTTAATAATAATTTTCTTAAAAATAACAACGAAAAGAAACTTTTGATAACATATTAAAATCTCTAAGCTACGAGGAAACGGAATATTTAATGCTTGTTCCTTCCTAACAACTGCACTCTGGTAACAGACTTATTGGATCACCACCTGTATGATGGAGATGATTATACTGCGTTGTTTAGGGTTAGCACATACATACATTCACTCGCACGCACATTTATACAAGACATACATATCTACAATAACTCACAGCACGTACGCTCACAAACAAAAACATACATACTCCTACACATTATTAATCATAGTGATAAAACTTACTTCTAGCTCTTGATTCTAGACATATGACTGGTAATCTGCCACATAGGTTCTTCTAGTGCAGATACCAGTCTCTCACACAGATTCACCTACTCGATCAAATAGCACTGAACTTGTGAACTGATTTTTGTTAACTATTCTGTGTGAGAGAGAATTAATAAACGATTTATTATAAATTTGATTTTTATTGATATATATATTGATACCTCATTCATTAAAATCGGTTCATTAGTTTAGGTGCTACTGTTCGAGTGTTTATATAGCACCTCATTATGTAACGTGTATGATTTATGTATGTATGTATGTTATATTTATTACTTTATTCTACTGAATCTCATTCTAGGTAACTATATCCTCGATGCACCTATCTTACTAGATCAGTAAGGTAGTTGGCCTTACCATATCTCTACACCCCCAAAATTAGCTGGTACAGAATTTGCCGAACGCGTATGATGTATATATGTTTGTATGTTATATTTATTACTTTATGCCAATTGATTCTCATTCCAGGCAACTAAAACCTCGATGCACCTACCTTACTAGATCAGTAAGGTAGGTGACCTTACTAGATCTCTACAACCCCCAAAAATTAGCTGGTACAGAATTGGCCGAACGCGTAAGGTGTATGTATGCATGTATGTTATATTTCTTACTTTATGGCAATTGATTCTCGTTCTAGGCAACTATAACCTCGATGAACCTACCTTACTAGATCAGCAAGGTAAGTGACTTTACTAGATCTCTACATCCCCCAAAAGTTAGCGGGTAGAGAACTTGCCGATAGTTGTAATTGCGTGAATTTGGACATCACTCAGACGGATACAATATATTTCTTTGCAAAGTGACTTCACCCAATATGTGCTCTTATTTTTACACTATTATGGTTTACAACAAGATATGAAATAAGGTCAGCCAAAAGTTGTCTCTCTATTTGATAAATTAGTAAAGACTTCATTGCTCCTAAAATAAATGACACTTACGTAAAAATATTAAAATGAACACAAAATTAAATAATCTCAACAACTGTAAACAAACCTAGCTTCCACCACTTTATCATATCACCAAACAGATGTCGCTTTTAAACAAGCTTTTAAAAAGAAAAAAGCGGGCGCCAATATATTCTTGTTCAACTTTTAATGTAGCACCATTATTCTTCAAGAGTTGTCTAAATGGAGGCGGCCAGACTCCTTCACTTAACAATCTACGTCTTTTGAAAAATTACACAACTTTGGATTACGACGTTTTACGTAATATTCGTACTGTTGAAAACTTTTTGTGTATTTTGAAATACAAACAGAAAAACATGATACTTCAGAGCTTGAAGTTTTCTAAAGGTAAATTTATTTTGGAAAAAAAATGGACATCAGGAAATTGGTGCTGGTCTGAAATCAGCCTGACTGTTTTCGACCTATGGCATGAACCTTGATGAATGCCAAAGGGCGAAGCCGGCCATGTTAAATTTTTAAGAAGTAGATAAAAGTACAAGTGTGTTTAATTTCCAGAATGTTTTTTATATAGTTTCTACCAAATGGCAATAATCGAGAATGTAAATTATATGACATCAAATTAAACAATAAATATAGCAATCTCTGGCGATGCCGTCGTATCCTTGATATTCTAGCATACGACTGCATGGGCAGATAAACTTTGTGAAACTTCTACAACTTCACTAATTGAATATTATAAAAGCCATGATTATTTATTTGATAAGTCGATGTATTTAAAGTGGTTTTAAATTACTTGAGTAACTTCGCTAATTTAATACCTCCGGAGGACATGTTGTCAAATTACTTAATACAGAGCTGCGATAAAAACCAAGACAATTTATTTGATAAGTCCATGTATTTAAAATGCTTTTAAATAACTTGATGATAAAGATTGCTATTGCTCTGATAGATAACGATTGTGAGTGTTTAGTCAGAAGGTCACAAGTTTGAGTTCCATCCAGAAGAAATAAAAAAAAGTGCGTGCGTACAAAGTACTCATGTCAGAAGTGAAACTTCTTAGCTCTCTCCCACCTCTCGCTCCGTGGACTGTGCGTGATACGACAATCGCTCTATCTCACTTTTTCTCTCGATCTTTCTCACTTGCTTGCTCCCTACTCTCACTCCATCGCTAGTTGCTCGCCCTGTCTTACTCTCTCTCAATCGGTCTCGATCGCTCTCTCTCTCTCTTTTTCGACACTTCCGTTGCATACTTGCGTGACGTTACATTTGTAAAAAATTTACACTCATGCGCCTAAAGAAGTTTCACTTCAATAATTATTTAATAAACATGATCACAAATTTGTGTTTTGGATGTAATACATACTAATTTTACGTTTTCAGTCGGTCCCGGTTATTATCATAAGATAACAGTCGTGAAGCTTAGTTGGAGGCCTTTAAGCGGCTTGAAAACATGCAACGGTAAGATTACGTAGCCACAATGTAGTCTTGCCAGTCCCCAACCCGCACTTGGCCAGCGTGGGGACGTATGGCCTTAACCCTCTCCTGAGAGGAGTCCCGAGCCTAGCAGTGGGACATTATGGGTTGTTGATTGAGACGACCATGTAATATAAGTTGTTTCCAGCTATCATTAGTATTAGTAATGATTTTGTATACTACTTTATTAAAGTAAAAAAGCGATAAGGCTATTTAAATAATTATATTAAAATTATTTCATATTAATTAAAATTCAACCTGCGTAGGGCTGTATTTCATATTAACTAATTTAACAAATTAATAAATAGTTTTGTTTTGAATGTTCACTTGTATCTATGCTTTAATAATTTTGTTAATTTTCACAACAATTTCTTTATCGAGGTAAGCCACTAATTAAACAATTTAAATGTCTTCTCTATTTCTAGTTAACAAATAAGGTTGAAGACAGCGTAAATTCAACTTTCCAAGGTTATTTGAAGTTCTTTCAAGTTTTATTTTAAACATTAGTTCATTTACTTAGACCTACGATAAAATGTAACAAGAAACTTGCCGCTACCTTAATCATAGCATTACTTTGGTAGGAATAACCGAAATGTGTCAAAATTGCCACGCTTTATCGCATTTGGTATATCATGATTATCACTATCTAAAGCCTGAAAGTCTCTTACAGGCTTACAATTAAGAAGATCTCTCCTCGAAGACCTTTTCGTTTTGGCTTATCATACCACGCCTGGCCTAATCAACAATTCGGGGAAGATCGTATCCGGTCAGAAGTGTTTTGATGACTTCAGCTATCAGGTTTCCCCACACTGTCTGGTCTTAATCAGTTCTGAGTGTTATAGACATTATAACAGTATTGATAGAATATAGACAATACACGAGTTACAAACACCATTAATTTATACAATTAATTAATTTAGCCACTGATTATTCACTCAGCATCAGTATTACATCATTTTAAGTAAAATAGACCGAAAACTGACGGAGTAAGTTGAAGAATTATTACCCAATTCTTTGGATCGATAAAACGGGACGCACCGCTTAGTCGGCGGAGAAACCACTTTTCTCAAACGTCAATCTAAATGAAGGGAAATTGCTTACGTGATACGATGAAAACGTGTGACAAGACTCAAAACGAGTATTGCATTATGAAGCACTTCATATTATAAGTATTAATATGTACGAATATTCGAGAACAGTAATAAGAAATAGGCTTCTTTCTAAATTCTCTAGAGCTGGATATTATCTGTCAGATGATAAGAGGTTGTGGTGCAGATTCCAATCATAGTATATATCATTCAGAACTACATTGTTTGCGTAATCAATCGTACGCCCATTATTGTCAAGTTTTCCAACGAAACTGGTTTGAGTATAAACGGTTTAGAAAAAAATGTTTATACCTAATTTTATCTTTTACAAAGTTTATTATTATCATCATTAACATCTCAGCCGAAAGAGCCTACCCCAAGGCTCGCACACCACAACCGAATGGTCCTGCGCTGCCCACATCAAGTGGCTTCCTACGACCTTCAACGCCTTGTATGGGTTCCAGTACTTTCCGTTTACTTATATGGGATGAATGAACTCGATTAATTTATAGGTATTGGGTAATTTCTTTTGCCTAATACGTTTTGAGCAAGTTACATTAGACGCATATGATCGTGCATTGCTGGTGTCGTGATTTCCGAAACACAGATAAAAAAGAATTAAATGGAAATATATTTCATTATTTCACGCACCTAAAATAATTAATTCAAGCCGTACAAGTGACATACATTATCTCTGTCAAAAATTACTCACTCTTAATAAAGTACGCTGTAATTTTTCTCAGGACAACAGTAGGGAGGAAAAAAAAAATATAAATTGCCTCCTTGCTCTTGACAGAACAGTCGTTATGGAAGAGTTTTATGTGCGACACTTTATCAGGGGATGAACGGGACGGGGCTACGGGGCTTAAGAAAGGTAGGCGTCATTGCAAATGATTGTATTGGGTGGTGTTAGTTACTGTGTGGATAAGGCTATTGTGCGCTAAACGAAGACGTTTAGAATTCTTATGTTCTACTGTTGTATCAAGGCATTGTTCTATTTAATACTCGTTACGACGTTACGTATTTACTGTTATACGTAGACCGGGTAACTTAGTTTAATTCCTTGCGTCATCTCAGTACTCATGCGCAGTTAACTGCACACAAAATTGCGTCATGGTGTAGTAAAATGGAGCGTACTTGAGTTAGCTTTGGAGTATACGTGCAGTTTAAAACCCGTGACTCATTTTTGTCGATTGCATTATATTCTTATTATAAAATAAGTTGTAAACTATGCCAACTTATTCATCTTTGACGGAGAAGAACGTACACTGTAGTATAATTATAAGTTTTGTAATTGTTCTAAAATGAAACCAGTGTAGAACATAAAATTAACGAGCGTGCTTTAGCCCTGAAGTAAAACTTTAAGAGGTACCTGTACTGTATCTTAGATATACGAAACGTCCCTGGTTATGAAAAAAGAGAGCAAGAAAATTTATGCTCGTACTTCTCTCTTACTCCTACAGTAATATACGAAACGTAGTTCTCTTTTTCTATATTTACTAATATTCCCCTCTCAACTTCTGCTTCTCTCGCCCGATCACACTTTTCGTAACGCTCTCGACACGCACCGAAGTCGAGCGTGCGTAAAGAAGTTTTATTTCAAAAGTTTGTTTTGATTTTTAAGACTTCATAGTCCTAGCAATGCACCCATGTAGATTTGCCACGTTTATTTGTCTATTACATTTCTAGTGCATTTGTTCATATCTTAGCTTAGAGATTCTTTGAACTAAAAACGCCCTTCGCGTAAAGTAACGATAGGTAACTTTTTTAAAATTTATTGTTAAGTTTTAGTAAAACTACAATTTTAAAACAAAACATACCTTACCAATACCACCCACTTAACTCCGCTTTAGGCGGAAACACTTTGGGACTATCGGAAAATCAGCTGTAAACTGGATACCTTAGATTGATACTTGACCTTTTTCATCCAAAATAAGCTAATGACTAAAATAGAATATTAATAAGTACTCAAAGCGTTCTGTAAGCCACAAAAAGAAAGTTGATTTCTCGTAAAGCACATGAACAGTGACACGTGTCCGTATATTTAACCCTAAACATCTCTGTTGGAGTCGTTAACTGTTCCGGCACGTGTATATGAGATATAGTTTCTGGAAATGTCTTGTCTACTAACCTTTTTTTTATATGGTTTGTGGCAAACGAGCAGACGTATCGCCTGATGGTAAACGATTACCGTCGCTCATGGACTCCCGTGACACCAGAAGTGTCACAAGTGCGTTGCCGGCTTTTGGGGGATAGGGACGGGGATAGGGGGAGGGATTGGGGTACGGGCCTCCGGTATACTCACTCACTCGATGAAACACAGCGCAAGCGCTGTTTCACACCGATTTTCTGTGAGGCCGTGGTATCACTCCGGTCGAGCCGGCCCATTCATGCCGAAGCGTGGCTCTCCCACGGTACAAATCTCACGTCTTTCCATTTTATTATTAATATAATTGCATTAAACTATCCCGGTTTCCGTGCGTCGATCGTGAATTGTTATTTTGAATTCAGTGCCCTCAAATACACAAATAATTCGTTAAACCTTCGAATTCAGTTCATACTTAGGGTTGCAAAGGTTCGATGCCATTCACTCCGTAGAAGAACTGATACCCAGGTAAAACCAGCTAAATAAGTAGCCTAGCTGAACTAGGCTAGGAAAATAATGTGTATTTGTTATTATCAAAAATATTTTAGCCATGCTAGCATATTCGAAGCGTCAGGCAAATCAGAGGTATGTTATTAATAAGTGATCGCGTTAATTCCCATGAAAGTAATAATTAGTATATTTCTAATTTAATTATCTTAATAATTTCATTTAATAAACTAAAGTATGTCAGATATAATAATTTTTGGAAAGTTAATACTTGAAATAATAATAATTAGCTCCTGATATTGTTTTTACAGGCGTAGTATTTTGTAGGTTGGCCTATTGGTTTAAGCGGCCACCAAGCTTTCTATTTTTGTGGATCACACAATCTGGTTTGTGGATCACACAATCTGGTCTGTATGTGCAATGGTAACTTAGTAATCCTTGAAAAATTATTAAGAGAAACCCAGAATTGAGATCTATTGTTTATTAATTTTTTTTTACCATTATTTGCTTGTCCGACTAGAAATTATTTCTTTCGTATCAATATTGTTGGTCTAAGCTTACCAAAAACATCGTTAATATTAACTTATTCATCTCAATATTTGACGGTTGCTTCCGATTCAATAAAAAATAAATCAAAGAAGTTTAAATGAAAAAATCAAACGGGTGACAAATTTGAATTTCAGTTTCAGAACATCTGAAAATAAGGAAATTGTGTGAATCGTTTCGCGGAATAATTTATTTGAACATCGGTATTTTGTTATCACAATTTAAAAAGCGATTTAAATCGCCGATGTTCTTTCTAATTTAATAGTTCAATATTTCTTATAATTATGACATCTTTTAAATTAACAGTTTGAAAGCCTATAAAATTAATTAGCTACATAAAATTTAGCAAAATCACTAAATTAACTACTTACATGGTTTATTAACTTGACATTAAACTCAAGTAAAGTTTGCTTAACATATGTCTTCTGTAAGTAACTGAGACGTATGTGAAAGAGCATTATATTATCGGAGTAAAATTGAAATTTCATTTACCTGATCCAGGTTTGTGAACGTTCCTAACTATATCTTTGATCTAATACGAAACGTTATCTTTCTCGTTACTAACCCTATAACAAAGCTTCCGAAAACAAGTTTCAATTTTCTTCATTTGCTAATAACTTTTTCTGAAGAATGTCTCTCATGAATTACCTTTAATAGGAATTTGTTAATTGAACAGATATTTTTTTTTATAAGATATTTCATCATTTAATGGGTAGTTACTGTAATAATATAACATTTTGAAATATCAGAGACATAACGCCGTCTAGTTCCAAACTACAAAACAGCAACAAAAATCTGAAAAACATTATTTTTGGTTCTATTGCATTTATAAAGTCACAGTGAGTTTTCTGTATATATCTTCCATGTACAAACAGCGACCATTTACGAATTTATTGTCTGTATTGAAACATATATCACTCTTTATTTTTTATTTGTTGTATCACAAAAAATTCTTACAAAATTGTATGTGTACAAAAAAATGTATTACTTCTTTCACTTCAATAACGTCTGGAAAAATTCTGATTCTAAGAATTTGTTGGAAAGCGTTTCCATTTAAAATATAACCAGAGCTTTTTGGATCGATTGTCATGTAGAAAACACTTTGATAAGAAGCCTTTTTATATCGTTGTCTTTTCGATTAGATTGAAACGTTTCTTTATGACTGAAAAATATAAAAAAATTTAGCCGTGATTAAAATTGTTTTATCAGCAGAGCGGAACAGTCGGGTTAATACAAATATATTGTACTTACTTAATATTTATTTTTCTTATAGACTTTTTTCAAACTAAGTTAGGTTTTGCTTTAGGTTTACTAAGAAAAGGTTGAGTTTTGACTTTTACACGGAACCTTTCCTAGCAGTCCCCAAAACTCAAGAAGTATGCAAAATCAATCACTGTTTTTTATGCCTTTCGGGGTTTTAACTACCTGAAACTATTGACGTAGATATTCGTACGGTGAGCTTGACCAACGGCTTAACGTGCTCTCCGATTTTCAGAGGGGTCTCAATGTATCAAGAATGGTCACTAATCTCAAGTCCGATCCGGCTGAGACTGCTTAACTTTTACAATGTGTTAAAATGCTTAACTTTTTCATGGCCTTTCAATCGTCACTTTGTCTTCTCCCCCTCCTTTGCTCTGCTGCTGTACAGGAATACTTTATAGTATAAATACTGAGTAGGATTCGAAAACCACGTGACAGTCCTATATGCTTTAAGATGATGTAAGAACGGAGAAAGAACTGTTTTTTATTGCAAGATTTTATATAAAAAGACTGTAACTAAATAATTATTTATCCCAAAGTTCATAATAATTCTACCATAGTTCTGAACGTACACATTTCTATCCAACCGCTGCAATTAAAGTTCACCACAATAGGTATAAAGTCCATTGATCCCTGATATTTATTGACAATAATAGCCCTAAAGGGTTCCTATTCGAATTGGGGTGAGTATAACGGTCAGTAAATCAAATGATTTGATTGGAATGTTCGATTATTGGACAATATTGGATAATCGAATGTGTGTAAGGTGTTTTTGGGCTTTATCTGTGAGATTAGGCGGCTTCTAAGCGTAAAGCTGTTGCTTTCGTATTCACATTAGTACATAGTGAAATAAAGTAACCCTTGATGCTGTCTTTACTAACACAATTTGCTACTGCAGGTTTTGCGGATTTTGATCGGATGCCAGTTATAAATTTGTGATTTCAAAAATAGATATTCATTATTTTAGAGAAATTAATTTTTATTTAAAAAAATGTAATTTCGTATTTTCATTCAAAGGAATGAAAATATGAACATTACATGGCTTCATTGTAGTCGGGTAAACGTATGTGTAAACTTGTTAAGTAAAATCAGGCACTAAAATCACTAAAACACGTCAGAAATTCTTTCAGATCATTGATTTGAACATAATGTTTAAGAAATTTCACACCTCGTCTGATTTACTTCTAAAGATTCCATAAAGTTTTCAGCATAGGCGGGTAGTAATTTTTGTTTTCTTTTTTATGACTAGCTGAATATGTACTGTCATCTTAAAGGTCAGCTGCTGTACGTGCTTGTTACACCTGAGTTCCAGATATTCATGAGAGGTGGTAGTTACTTTTTATAAGGTGATCCGTCTGCTCGTTTACCTCTGCAACAAAAACAAATGAAGAGACACTATCATAGTGTATGCCCACCATCTTGCTTTGTTGTATTTTCGGCATTTTCAATGAGGATAGTGACCACAACTCTTGAGCTCTGCTCATGATTTACTTCGCACAGAGTAGAGTCAATTTAACAGGCTCATATAAACTGCGTACTACACCGCATATGGACGTTGCAGCTCTTTAAGACAGGAGTATGCTCCTATTTGAAGTCACAAAGATCGCATTGAGACTCATTGCAAAACTATATTCCAAAAATACGATTATAGACAAAATGGTGATGAAGTGTTAAAGATCTAAGTATTGGGTCTTTTGTAAGTGTTATTCTTAGTTTACTTGAGCATGTGTGCTCATACTAAATATACTCTATCTCTGTGACATATTTTATTAAGAACCATTAAGCTGTTATAGTCTATTTGAGCTACAAAATTTCCTATTTATAATAATAGTAATATCACATAGAAGCAACATAAGATATAGACTGACACACTGTAACCATGGTCGGTATAAATTACTTATCTTCTTTATCCTTTCGTCACGCCAGTCCAATCCTTTCATCCTTTTTAGGGTTTCGTACAAAAAGATGAAAGTAAGACCCTATTATTCAAAATATGTTGTCCGTCCGTCTGTCACCAGGCGGTTTCTCGTGAATTGTGATAGGCAGTTAATATTTTCACAGATCATTAATTTTTGAAGTCACTATAACAACGCTAGAAAATTGAATGACATAAAGATTTAAAGCTTCCATACAAGAACTGTAATACTTTTGCCGTTTTATAGGTAATAGTTTCGTACCATTATCTACGACTCACACTTGGCCAGTTTTTTTCCTTAAATTCAGACAGTAAAAATACATTCAGGTTATTTGATCACGCTTATTCACATATTATGCATTCGTTACTACACATATATATATAACAACGTTATTTTCGAAAAAAAAGTAACTCTATATGGCTATTCAACACTCGTCTCACAGTTTACACACAAATGGAATCCCAAGTTACTTCAGGATCAATGGCTTGGAAATCTTTAAAGAAAATTTCACAGTCACCTGGCTTGAGTCACTGGAAATGTACGAGGAACAGGTGTGCTCGTCGATCCGTTTGATTTTATCAGTCCAGTCCAAGTATTATTATAATATATGGAATATAGATATTCCTCTTTAGATACTTTAGATTTTAAGGATAGAAATTGAGGTGCATTTTTATCGTATTAACCATTGACTGGATCTCAAAATAGTCACTTAGATGGCAATTCTGGCTAAAAACATACAGTCCAAATGCTTGTTAAACAAATAAATCATAGCTGTATAAAGTTTAGTCACCAAAATCTCGTTAATTTGTATGTTTGCATTAGTTCAGACAGCTGTATTTGAAATATATGAAGTTATGCTCATTATTGTTATCTTACCGTTTGTTGCATACTCGACTAGATTTCTACCCATCAAAGAAAGAGGGAGCAAACGGCAATCCTCAAATGCAATGAAATTAGTAGTAAACTTTGATAATCACTGTTTAAATTTATATAATTGTTTGCTACCTCATCACACCACGTCAACTAAACGAATTAGAACACCTGGCCAACATTCTCCAAGTTGTTGTACACTTAAACGTTATTATAAATTTAATTAATTGTTTATATAACACAGTCATATTAAATCAAAATAAATGAAGAGAATAAAAGCGTTAACGATTGTAGAAAAACATTCAACTTGAAAAACTTGAAATTTGGCTTTGCCCACAATTATAGAATCTACCTGGAATTCATTTATTAAAAGTTATTTTTATCCCAGAAAGAATGATTAAAAAACTGACATAAAAGTAAGAAAAGCCGCTATGAAAGCTATTTCAAAAATATATTTCTATCGCCTTTATGGAAGTTCAAACGAAATAATTTAAAAACTTTTAGCTACACATGCCTCCGAGAGGATTTAATTAGTTCGCAAGATATTAACTTTATGGTAAGTTTGCGCCGAGTAGCAACGGTATGTGAGATGAGCCTTGAAATTTCCCTTTCATACTTAATTAGACTTCATCTTACGACTTCTCTTGCTGTGATCTACTTACAGTTCTCAATTGAACTTCTTTCCGATTTTTTACTGCTTTCTAGTGCTTTCTCTAACAAATACAAAAAATATCACCTTTCAAGCCTTTGTTATAACCAAGATTAATTGGGGTCGGTTGCTAGTTTAACCGGTTTTACCTGAATATCGGTTTTTCCACGGAGCAGATCGGATTCGAAGGTTGAACTAGTTGTCAATGTATTTAGGGCACTAACATTCCTATAGCGATTACCACAGATGTTTATGACAACCGGAAAGTGCTCTCGTAGGCACGGGCGAGAAACACCGTTATACTCAATACTCCAGGGTGCTGTTAAGAATTTCTTGTAAAAAAACCCAACAGCAGTCTGACCCGGGAATCGAATCCAAGACCTCTTGATTGACCCGAGATCACTAGCTGCTAAACTAATGAGGCAGTTAAAAATACAAAGAATATGAAATGAGCGTGTTAATAAGCCCTACATATTCATTTTACCATCATACTTACAAACTAGTTAACCCTTACATAAAACATTAAATTGCACTCCACAAAACCACTTCAACATACACACAGTTGCACAGTTTTGTACAGTTCAACACTCAAAAGTCACACTCACACACACATACTCACACACTACTCTTGACTAAGGCACACACAAACACATAAGAGTACAAGCTTATGAGAGCCGTTGATGCAACAGCTTACAGTGCAGTCCATCCGACATACACTAAGATTAGTCCTCGGGTTCGAGTGCAAATTGTGGTCCACTTTAAGTGATGCTAACCAACACGTGTTTTAATGGAGTTTTGAGATTTGGCTGCAGCTTAACATTTCTTTAAGTGTTTAACATTTATTTAGACCCGAAGTGCTTAAAAAATATACATACAAAAGAATTAAATAATACATCATCTTGTGCGACTCCTTCGAAAATAAACAAAAACGAAGCTTGTAATTTTCAAAATTATCAGAAAAACGCAAGATGCATGCAATAGTTGGTTAATTAATATCAACCAGTAGAAGAAGTGCAGAAATCACCATCTATTTATATCGAGAATGTTCTATCCCCAGGTGATAAATATATGGGCCATTCGGGGTCCATTTACTGAAACACAGTCCTAATGATCCCAATCGGTCTAGTCATTACCGAGTAATCGTTGCACATATATAAAAACACTCGTTTAACCTTATTTGAACCGCGCTTATTATCTAAGGGTCGTGGGGTAACGTTACATAGTCTGGTTCAATACAAACAATTCTCTGAATGCGACTTCTAGATAAAGAAATAAAAATACAAGAATAATAAGCTTTTTTTTAAATATATTTATAATGTAGATAATGCATTAAAAGTTAAAATTTTAAGAACCTCCATTTTGTACTGACGGCCATTTTGAATAAAGTTTTTTTGCAATCTACGTTAGTATTTAATTCAAGCTCTCTCATTAAATATCTATATTTAGGGGATAGTGGCTGCCATCTTGGGCTTGTAATAATACTAAACGTATACACTTACGTAACACTCTTATCAGAAATGATGATTTAAAACAGATTTCAGATTCACAAAATGTTATCCAAACCAGTCCATCTGAACATAACCTTTTAAAAATTAAATAATATATACAAAGCAAAGATATTCCTCATTATTAAAGTTGGTAAATTATAATGGCCTAAGAGCTGGTGAAGATTGACTTACACCCATCTGACAATCAAATTAAAAAAAAAAAAATAATGAAAACCTATGAGAGTTTCCCTATCGCAAAGCTGTCAAGTCTATTATTTTTTAATATTGTTTATTGATTCTTTTCTTTTTCACCGGCAAGTCTTTTCCATTATATTACTTATAAAATATCCTTAATGATGATACGGTTAAAGAATCTTTATTTCTCACAAGAATTTACAGAATTCAAATGAGTGTTTTATATAAAATAAAAGTGGGTAATAAAATAGAGAGAATAATTCGATTAGTTATTAGCTCGGTGTATTTACCTATATTGATTTACCTGTTCATACCTGTTGCCAGGAAGTTGTATAAGCAAGCATTGGGTATCAATAGACTGAAAGGAATGAAAAAATGTGTTAAAATTTAATTAAATTTTGAAAATAGTTATGACCGTTTTGCGGTAAATAAACTATCATAGATGTGTTCATTAATGAATACAATATTTAAAAAAAAGTTTGATTTGGTTATCAGATTTAGTGTAAGTCGATCTTCCCCGGTTCTTGTACTATAAAAAATATTCGAAAAATATTCTTTAGTTTAACAGAAATTTGTAATAGCTTATAAAAAAATGTACAAGGTACAATATTGTTATAATCTAATTGGGTTAAATAGGACAATGTGTACAAAAAAAATCAATACGTACAATATCTAAATAATAACTCTTTAATAAACGTAAATATGAGTGTTTGCTTAAAAACTCCGTTAACATTATTTTTGTCTGCGTGTTTTGACTGATTTCAGTAACAGTTAGTTGTTGCATTAGCGTGGGATAAAACAGAAACTAGAAATGCAACGGTTAGAGAACTAGAAAAAGCCCTCTAACCGTTTCATTTATAGCTCACTTCTTTCAATGCCAAAAATGCCATGAAGGTGCACCTTTTGGCATTTTTGTCATAGTTGACAGATCAGATAGACCACCTACTTTATGATAAATTAAAGTATTTTTATGTAAGTCCAATCTTTAAGAACTTGTAGTTTGGTGTACGGTGTATACTCACGAAACTAGGTAATACAAAAGCAATCAGAGTAATTCTACAACTCAGTATATCTTACAAAATAAAAGCTATGTTTTTAAACAAAGTAAGTTTTTATCTTTAAACTATTCTTGAAGTAACAACCCTAAAAAGGAATATCTTGTTACTAATTAAAATAAATCATTCTGCCTAAAATCTGTCTAATTAGCGAGGCCTCTTTCAAGTTATTAATTACAGAACTCAGACCAAACTAATTTATTTCAGTCTCAGAATACCACGATAAACTTTTGTTTTAGGGATACTGAAGATGTATTTTTTATATAAAATTGAGGGTTAAAAATTAATTTTACATCAAAAAATCTAGTAAATTTATAACGGCAACAGGTAGTCGTTTCAAACACATAGGTATATTATTTGAAAGATGTTTCGTTACGAAATAAATTATTATTATTTTTATAAGACGATCAAAATTTCCCTTTACTTCCCTTTCCATTTTAATAGTTGGGTACTATTCAATAAACCTTAATATTTTTCTCCTTCAAACCCTGCCCGCCTGTGAACATCAGTATAAAACAATCATCTATAACTCATCCAATTCATATCCTGACTAACAATGCATTACTTTCAGCTAAAGTTCCAAAAATATCTTTCTTCATACTCTGTAATTGGACATTGACATAATTGTGCGTCCCCATATTAGCATTCCGTCCCAACCAAAGGTCAGGAATTTTTCAAATAAATCGGCCCACTAAATTTTACTGTCCCATCAGGGCAAGATCATCGTTCATAGGTTTCGGCCGCTAGATGTCCGGACGGACGTGACGTCATTAAGGCCGACGTGAACACTAACTAAGTTAGGGTAAGGTCACATTGGAGCGCAGTTTTGTTTTAAATGAAACTAACTTTGTTTTGGTGAATTCAGATTTTCTCAAATATCCAAGTATCCTTGGTAATCTGGTTTCAAATGACATTTTCTGTGCCTTTCAACAAGTCTTGCCGATTTTATTATAATCTAATGGGCACTTTAGATTTGAAATTTTAATAGAAAACTTACAAATAGTCTTCTTGTAGTAGTAATTTATGCGACGTAAAGAAGTGTTCCGTACATGCAGCAAGAATTAAGGTCACAGATTGGCTGCTTACGCTGTCGTATGACATGACGGAAAGTCTCATGGTGCACGTAGCATGATGAATCCTGGTTGATTCGGAATGACAATACCCTGCAGACGATAGTGATAATACTTACCATAAAAAAAGGTAAAATTAACCCTCAAGTAAGTTGAGATACTTTTATTATTATTATTTTTATCTTGTTGTTATTTTTTTTTCTTTTTTTATTAATGGTTGTTTGATGTCGACCGAGTATTTTGTAACCATAATGGTAATCGTTATAGGCACCCGCAGGACAGGCTTGCCTAGTGTAGGGCTACTGGATACAACAATTACTGTTTGTTTCATTTTGCAATAAATTATTTTTATATTTTATTTCTTATTAATTAATTAATGCATTATAATTGCAACAGTGTTATTTTATTGCTTTACTTTTAGATAAACTATAATTTTTTCGGTGGCCCAGTAGTAGCGCATGCGACTGCGCTGTGCTGTGAAGTCTCGGTTTCGATTCCCGAGTCTATAGTATAATATGTTTTTTTCATGTATATTATGTATGTATTTACAGAAAAAAGTATAATTTGCCTTCTTCTTTTCTATTTGGTGAATAGATTCAGGTAGAAATTTGATTTGATTTAGACTGCATGTTTGGCCTACCAATTTATACGGTCGACACGACGTTTTCTATTGCGCTAAGTGGCTAAGTTTAATCAAACACCACATTGGACAACACAATTTTTATAATTCACGCTGTGTACGTTTCATGCATATTGTTTTTAAAAAATAAACAAACACGAATTAACTGTAAGCTGTGAGAGGATAAGTAAAAAGAACCTGTTTTTAACCTTCTACTAAAAAAGAGGGGTGTTTTAAGTTTGACGTGGACGTCTCGTGTATCTTTCTGTCGCATCATAGCTCCGAGACGGATGGACTGATTTCAATAAGGATTTTTTTATTTGAAAGCCAGTTTTCTTGCGGTGCTACTTAGCTTATCTTTGGTTAATATCGGTCCAGTAGTGTAAGGATAATACCTTTTTGTAAAATGATATTAGTCATTTTTGGCGTCTGATTACTCGATGAAGTACTAATGTAGGGCGTTTTATTAATTTTAGCTTGTATAGAATCTAAAGCATATCTTAGTAAACACGCCCTAATCTACACACTCACAATGCTGCATGATAATGAAATTTACTACAAATATGATCTGATATACCCTGTTCCAGTTTAATGGCTACTACGTTCAGTTATTTGAGAATAGTGCCTCTATATATTGGTTAGTTACGTATCAAAATCCGGAAAGAGAAACATTTAAGTTTTTATTTTTATGAGGTAGGGGGCAAACGAGCAGACGGATCACCTAATGATAAGCTATTATCCCCGCCAATGGACACCCGCAACACCAGATGCGCCACGTGCATAGGTGGCATTTTGAAAGGGAGTGCGATATTTTCTTGAAAGTTTGGAGGACCAATCGATCCGGAAATACCGCAAGCGATAGTTCATTCCACAATAAGCACTGTTGAATGATAATATACAGAAAATTTTCATAGAGTAGCTTATTTTCTTATTTATTTCAGTTTTATTTTCAAGTTGCAACACATAAGAATTAGAAAATAATGTTCAATGCACCAACCAAGTTATCATTTTTTCTATGGCATGAGCGTTTTACATGCAATCGGATCACCCAATGGTGAATGTGCACTTGTAAGTTTTAAAATTCATCGTTCTTAAATAACCCAGATCCTGACATATTCAACATACTGGTTCTACGACACAAAATTCATAAAAATTTTCACATGCTATCTTGGCAGTTTATTTACCAAAAAAAATATTTTGCTGGATTTTGATAGAAGCTTTTATATGATAGTCTTTAGTTCCCGAGATACTAACACGTAGGCTTCCATATTATGTACAGATAAATACATACTATCAGTCTAGTCTAGACAATTTTGTCATGTTGGTCCTAACCGACCTTGTAAGTCTTTTAGTAATATTAAGAAAATAACTAAGCCCGATTAATTTGAAGGTCTGTTTTTGTTTACGAAAGGGTATTTTGTACTAAGACGACGGTCTCTGCATATTGAATAGAAATATAGTTTTGAAACTGGTTTTTGGTCTTGTGAAGCGTAGTTTTCAAAACTTGGTTAATAATATTAAAAAACTGCTAAAAGCCATGGACTAAACGTAAACCTTTTGAAGGACTCAGTAAAAGTATACTTGAACCATTAGAGAGTCAATCTTTAGCTGATCAAATGGGCTCGTGGCAAAAGTGAGTGTGGTTACTAAATACTTAATTCACTCTTAAGCCAGCCACAAAAAAACGGCACACTATATCACAAGCCTGGTGGTCACAAGATATGAAATTTAGGGTGTGACAGGTGAGGCTATCTGTCACCTTATCAGAAGTAGTCCTCCTGGGTGTCAGCTTGTTGGGGTATTAAATAAATAGCAGGGTGCACACATGAGTGGG
The DNA here is from genome assembly GCA_003709505.1 of Hyphantria cunea. Taxonomy (NCBI): domain Eukaryota; kingdom Metazoa; phylum Arthropoda; class Insecta; order Lepidoptera; family Erebidae; genus Hyphantria; species Hyphantria cunea. Next base: position 20,548 of record PKRV01000530.1, on the reverse strand, counting down.
TCATGTATATAGCCCAGCCATAAGTGGTCCGAGGTATGTCGAGGTTACAAGGATTTATTTTCTATGAAGCACCTGGTTCCCCAATATACATTCGAGACAACGTGCGGTAACAAGCGGACGGTTCAAGTCCAATCAGTCAAAGTAAAGAATAACCTTACACTTTTCGAATCTGGACTTACTAGTGAGATATAATCATTTGGAGTTTTTGATAGTTATTATCCATAGGAATGACATTTTAAAACCGAGCAACTAGTGCTATTGTTAATATTCTGAAAGTGTCAGAAAAGATATAAAAAAGCAAATTGATTTTCATTTCCTTGGGATCTACTGTGAGATGATCCATCTTTACAGTTTCGTCTTCTATAGAGAAAGTATTTCTATTGTGCCTTTTTTAAACTTGCAGAAATAGTTCTAGCAATAGAAGGTTCCAGTTCCATATAGTGAGGTCGTATTGAGCTGTATCAGGATTAAATGGAAGCTTTACAATGTGCTGAACCTGCCTCGATTTGAGTACAATGCTGTCTTTGAAAAATTACTTTACGTTCTGTGGAAGTTGGATTCAATACTTGAGTAGGTGCACTTTAAGGTTGGTATTCTTAAAGTTTAAATTGATTTGAAGACTGAATTGAATGACAGACCTAAAAGAAAAACACCTGAAGCCCCATCGTTTCTCACAAGAAAAATTCACTTGAAACATCCATGAGCTTAAAAAAATAAATATAAAATATTTATATGGAATGTTATTACATTTTTGTATTTTATCTGTTTGCATAGGACTAGAGGTTTATCAGTACAAAAGAATTAGTATACAAGGATTTTGAATTTCAATTTTTTAAACATAAAATGGCATTTATTCAATTACTGAAATTTAGGGATAGAATAACAATAGACGCGATTTTCTATCAAATATTGTTTATTTTGTTTGGGTAATTTTTGAATCTCTTTCCTTTTGGCACTATCGTCCGTTTTGTCTCCGTACTTGCCATACCTAAAAAAGCTTGTACAATACGTAAAGTGATACGCACACTTGAAACATTATGACAACCGACTTATTCCGAACCTCAGGCAAAAGCTACTATCGAATAAAGTTATAAATTGTATGACATAAGGGGCGTTTTCAAATTTGCGGCCAAATTACAAAAGTATTGTTACTTTTGAAATTTCATACATTCTTACAAAATTCTCATTTTTCATTATTTTTTCAAAATTATGGAACTTTCTATAATTTTTACCATTTGTGCACATTATTTTATCATTCGCATGACTTATACACGCCACGAATGAGAGCGTCACAAATGAGAATTTTGTTTAGATTTTTCAATTACCATCCATACGAAAACATTCCAGGATATTTACGTACCACTAATCGAAATATGCACTTAAGACTTATATTTAAACTGACATAAAAACCAAACAGCAAATAATTTAACCCTACTGTGCAAACACTAATAAGGTAATTTTTGTTTAAGTTTCAAAATCTTACCTGATATACAATTTTTATCATAAATAACAACATTAAGGTTGCGTGGAAGAAATTGCTTTTGGCAATAAGGTCGCCCTTTGTACACTTCGTCTCACATTTGATGTACTCTCTCCTAACTGTAATATTATAGTGTGCAAATAAAGAGTTTTCTATCTATCTAACGGTATATACAACTGCAGAAGTTAAGCCCATTCGAGGCCAACTGACGCACAAGGATGGCGCGGGGTAAAGAGCAGGGTAAAGGGATGTACCCATGTGTTTATTACGCATTCAATAACGCCAACACGGACGAAAATTTAAATAGGAACTTTTTTAGAAAGCTTAGAAATCGTACTTCTTTTGTTTTTAATAATGTTCTTATATCCAGTTATGGTTGACCGCTGGTAGCATGTTACCATGAGCGTCTCCGTGATTCGGAGGTCACGTTTAGCAGTCGGTCCTGGTTGTAATCATAGGATAACAGTAGTGAAGCTTAGTTGGAGGTCTTTGGGCGGCTAAACATCCAACGGCAAGATTATACGTAGCCACAACGTAGTCTTGCCAGTCCCCAATCTGCACTTGGCCAGCGTGGGGACGTATTGCCTTAACCCTCTCTTGAGAGGAGACCCCGAGCCCAGCAGTGGGACATCATGGGTTGTTGATGATCCACTTAGTTTTTCTTTATTATTGTATTATATACTGAATAAAAAAAATCCGAATTTCAACACGCATTACTATAAAAAAGCAAACAAGTTATAAATTGAATTTCGGACCAGTGATACTCGTTATGAAAAGAAATTTACTGTACTTATAATTACGATAATTCGAAAACGACCCATCTGCATCTTAACATCATCAAAACAGAATTTGAAACTAACTTCTCAAACAAGACTGTCCTTTAAACCCACTCTAATACACATAGCCTATAATATCTGTGCCTATTGGCGTATACGAACTACGTGGTCGAGGTCCAACAATATAGCCTAACGAGATATTTGTGGCACGCCCGACGAATTCAAATTCACTACGGAACCCAATGCAAATGTGAAATTATGAATTTGTATGTCATCATCGCAGTTTGCACTTTCGTGCTTGTTTTAGGACATGCTTACTATGCTTATCTTTAAACATATCAAAGTATTTACGGTACTTACATTAACACATAAACTTGTCTATCTGTTTTTCTGCTTGTTCCGATTTCAAAAGAACTGTGGAGAAACAGGGATCATGTTCCTCCAACACAAAGGGCAGATCGTCCGACCAGGCGAGGTGATCATGCCTGTCGACCTACTGACCAAAGGCTTGAGCATCTATTCCGCGATGCAGGATTGGTAGCTTCTTCGTATACTACGTTACTCCGTAGTTCAGTGTTTCTTCGGTAGATGGCGTTGCCGTATGTTTTTGTTGCCGCTGTATATGAAAGTTACCACAGGACTTTTACTCTCAGGTAGTTGATGGTATAAGGAGTAACTTAGGCTACTTTTATTTTAGACTAGCTACGTCCCGTGATGTAACTCGTTGTTATTGATGTAAAGGTACAAACAACAAACGTGGATAACACGGTAGGGAGCATCTTGTTATCATATATATATCTATGTATAAAATGGGTGTTATGGGTCTGAAGCGTAGAAGGTTTGAATTCTAAACGATCGTACATACAAAGCTAAAATATAACTTTTGTTGTGGGGTTAAATGAAAAATGTGTCTGTGTAAAATATAATCTTTTCTAAATAACGTAGAATTATACTCATGTGATAATGTGGCTTTTAACACGCTTGTTACACCATTGGACAAAATATTTTATTATACAGACGTGTTAATCTTAATGTTCAGGTATATTTAACAATGCGTGGCTTTGATAGTTAGGCAAATTTGTTCCTGACGAAATGTGATTGAACTCTATAGTTGAAAGTGAAAAACGAGTTTCTCTCAATGCTTATAAATCAAGATCAAGTAACCGAACCAAGTGGCTTGCAACTGGAGAGGAGAGAGTCCAGTAGTTGACTGCGATAGTCTGATGATGTGATGTGTTCATATAAAACGCAATAAAAGAAGTAAATAATGAATATACTAAACACAGCGTCACAACAGCGAAAAGCAGCTGACAGTATCTTTCTCGGTCGGATACACTCGGCGGTTCCGAGATCACCCGAGCGTATGACAGCTTATAGTCTACTCTACCTCCGTCTCACGAATTTTCGATCAGGTCACGTGTCCTGACACGTGTTTAACATTTTTAACCCATTACAAAAAAAGTGCACAAAGCCGCTAAAGAAGTTTTCACTTCAAAAATCCAGCTACGTAAAATCTTTTCATAAAATTTGTTTGCATAGACAATGTCATCTGGGTTATTATTGTGAATCTAATGTCATCTCATTCATTTAAATCGGTTCAGTAGTTTAAACGTACTACCTCAGAACGTACAAACATAGATAGACTCCCAAAATGATTACCTACTTTTCTATCTGGCTTGGTCGTTGTCGGTTAAAAGCACAATACATCTTTTATCTAAACAGCAATAATGTCCATCTGAGAAACATAAAATAGGATGGTTGTATTCGATCAACGAATGCGATAACGATAACGATAGTTTGTTTGTCAGTTTTTTATAAAACAGAAATCGTAAAAATTTCCAGCTCGAGATTTTGTGCCAGTAACAGTTTAAAAATGCATAAAGTTTTCATTTCTAGGTAGAGTAAGTGATCAATATTCTTAACTTACCATAACGTTACTTCGGAGTAAAAAAAGCAGTCTTCAAATAAATTCTGAACATTTTTAGTTCAATATTCAACAAGAAAGAATGAAAACAATTTCCCTAGAGGGTTGTAGACACGAAGTTAAAGTGGTTGTAAAACACTACAGGACAAGTAAAGTTTAATCGTTTTGATATCCAATTCATGTTTAACACATGTAAGGTGACCCATATACGTATACGTACATTATAGGATATACCCGTATATATATCGCACAAGCCGATCCCCGTAACCTCCTCCGCGTCTCCTATTGCCAGTAGTATAATGTTCTAACAGCGGGAACGAATGTGGTTACCATAAAAAAGGTCAAAGTAAACCAACCTCAAAGATAGACTTATGCTCTCAAGGACTTTTTTTAGATCTTTGAGAGGGAAGCAATTATTTTATAGATTGTGTTATGCGCGACTTATAAATAGTACCTATCGTTATTGACGACTGTATTCTTTTTAGACAGTGCTACTTCCAGCATAATAAATCTTGAATTATCAATTACAATCCTGTCTTATCAAATAATAATTGTGTGTTAATAATCATTAGAATAGTTTTGATAAACAACGGTTAATATTACCTGCAAAATTTGAGAGTTTGGTATTGAATTGGGTCGGGGCTGTCAGATGTTATGAAATGAGGTCGGTTGGAGTAATGTGGGGAAATTCATATCCTAAACGTTCTACTTTATGTACATTACAGAAAATTATAAGTTAGTATAAATTTAATGTTTCTTGCTGTGCTGCTATCTTGACTATCCACGTTACAGTTGTTTCTACGAAACTTTAATCATTTACAAAGCTCGCAGCGGAAGCTTTCAAAAAGAAAAAAACACCCCGATTTTGAAACACTCTCCATTTGTGCTCCATTCTCATTAGTCTTGATGATATATTGTCCATAGCCTTTCTCGATAAATGAACTATTTAACTCTGAAATAATTTTTCAAATTGGACCAGTTGTTCCTGAGATTAGCGCGTTCAGGCAAACAAACAACCTCTTTAGCTTTATAAAATATATTAGTATATATTCGACTAAGGGAGATTATACTACATAGGACAACAGCACTGCAAAGAGAAACAGTCTATACCAAGCCTTCCGTCTGTCACCTGTGAGAGGGTAGTACTCGCCGTCGAGCCAGCAAGTTCATTCTGCAATCAGCATGGCTCTACTACCTAACACTACTAAATGCTGTTGATAATATAACTATTAATTCCAAAAACATCTCGACTAATAGACAGTTTTGTTATATTAAAGATAGTAGATTCACGCTGATTTCAATTCGCAATGCGTAGTTATGATAATTACTACTCTTGGAGTCTACTCAGACTTTACATAAGGCAGAATAGAATAATTTTGGTTGGCCAATTTTTATGAACTTCTATTATCCTTGTTTCTTCATTTTCATCATATATGAAAGTTTCTAGTGGTTTTTCACCGACTAAATAAACCTGTAAATGATCCTTTATTAAACACTAGTTCCAACACTTAACCATTAAAGATTCAAAGCAAATAACACTCAAATAGCTCTTTTTTTATGAAATATGATACAAACGAGCAGACGTATCGCCTGATGGTAAGCGATTATCGCTACCAAAGGACACCCGAAACACCAGAGTCATCACAAGAACGTTGCCGGCCTTTAAATTCACCTCATCCCATTGTAAACGTCCGCAAACTCCACATTAAAGTTGTTTACTGCAATTTCCTCATAAATCTGGTATCGGATCCCTACGTGTCAACATAAAATAAAATGTTATCGTTGTGATCTTAAGATTGCTCCGGAAGCGTGTTGTTTCCAGCTTAAGATGAGCTCTGGTGGCGGCAAATATTGTTACATCAAATTTGACACGTTTACCTTATCTCTTGGTAGTAATAAGTAACTTGAAATGTCTAAAATGCAATTAAACCGTTCAAGTGACAAAGCCATGCATCAAAATATATAGGCCGGCTTGGCAAAAATGATACCACTACCAGTGATAACAAGTCTTTGACCTAGTGGTACTCGCATTTGGCCTATTCATTTGTATATACACTACTACCTCACTCCCTTTTTATCCCCTCTAAATCTAGAGCCCCAAATGTTCAATAGTCTTGCTTTTTAACAAAGAATAAAAAATTGAATAATTTCAAATTATTACAAAAACGTTATATTATGTTCAATGCCTATTGATTCGACGTTTTCGTTGCTGAAAAGAGCTGAGGTTGTTAATAACTAATGCAAAAGCTTTAAATCCTTTGTAAAATTATAAAACAGATTACAATAAACTTTATTGTACAGCAGTTAAAATCGTTACCGTGTAGTTAGCATGGGAGTCACGAGTCACAAAGGGGGCGTCTTGAACGGAGTGATAGCACGCGCTCATAGAAAACCGGTGTGAAGCAGCGATTGCGTTGTGTTTCACCGAGCGAGTGAGAATATCGGAGGCCCATACCCTCATCCTCCGCCTCTGGTGTTGCGGGTGTCCATGGGTGGCGGTAATCGTAAGTCGGTAATCGGCAATAGGTCAGCTCGTTTGTCCCCTATACCCTATACTATAAAAAAGGCTTTTATAATTTATCCCGTGTATATCTGAGTTTCAACAATTTTTGCCAGCACAAAACACGGCAGTAGTAGTTATATGAGATCATAAAAGAAAAGTGGTAAAAATACGTTTAAAATTTTGGTCCATTTTTTTCACTGCCTCGGCAGAGCAATGGTAGTGTATGCGTTTACTGTTCCTGAGGTCTCGGGGTCGGACCAAATGTTTGTATGATCTGCAAATATTTGGTTCAGAGTTTGGGTGTTTTCTATCTATGATATTTACGTATAGTTGTCTAGTACCGATAATACAAGCTGTGCTTCGTTTGAGACTAGATGCCGTTGTGTGTAAGATGTCCGAAATATTTATTATATTTATTTATTATCCATCTATACTTATATCATAAATCTGAAGAGATTGTGCGTAAGCTCAACAGAAAGGGGTAAGTTAAGACACAACGATTTAAAATTTAAATATTATTTTATTGCTAGCCTTTCTAGGTAATTAAGCTACCATTTTAGCCTTCCTAAGTGGAAGGCTAAAAGTTTATGGCATTACGTTATAACCAATAAAAGCAGAACAACAATGAAAAATGTTGCAAAAAACGGGGAAAATTAATTCCGTTTGAAAAATTCTGAGTGCTTCTAAAGGAATTAGAATATTCTTCATAATACAAGATGCTGTAGAAATCTGTGCAATTGTTTATTTTCTACACCGTTAAGACCTGCAAACGATCTGACAAGTTCAAACAATAGTGGATGTAATTTTTTTATGATTCTACCTGGACTCGTAAAACTCAGAAAGGGGTTTGAAAGGGTGTTAAAACTGTTTGATAGCACAACTTGGGGTGAATTATAGGCTATCAGTGCCACCCTGAGCGGTTGATGTCCTATTAATTGTAGTAATGGGACCTCTCATGTATCTTTTTGAGGGTTGAAGCCGATAGAGTAAATTACCCCCGATGAGCACCGATTTTAAGGGTGTCACAAAATTTATAGTAATTTAGTACGGTCAAACTAGCGTCTTGATTTTTTTACTCATTTTTTCATTTCATTTTGTATGTCCGAAAATGCAATTAATAACAATCATAATAATATTTTTTTCTTTAAAAGACAACCCTGCATTAGGAGTATACATCCAGTGCTACGAGGTACTTTAACAAACATACATTCTAAGGACACAAAGAACTCCCCAGACTCAACAAAACAATTTGTGTATTACGCAAAGTGTTATCCCATGTAGGATTTGAACCCACAAAACTTGGCGTTGTACAAAGCGGCGTGGCGACTGTCTAAACCACTAGGTTTACCATATAAATATTTCGAGCATGATACATAACGCTACCTGATAGCTAACCAGCTAGATTAACCTATAAAATACTTATAAGCCTTTTTTGTAAATAGATACACATTATACACAAGGAATCACCCAAACTCCGAAACAAATACTTGCAAAAAACATAAACATTGTCTGCCTCGTTGGCGCCGTGGTAGCGTACGCGACGCCGATGCTGTGGACGAGGTCTCAGGTTCGATTCCTGGGTCGGACCAAATGTTTGTATGACCTGCAAATATTTTGTTTGAATGTTTTCTAAGCATATTGTGTATATATTTACAAATATATATATATATATATATATATATATATATATATATATATATATATATATATATATATATATATATATATATATATATATATATATATATATATTCTATCAACTAATTTAGCTTTCATAGAACAAGCTCTGCTTAGTTTGAAGCTAGATGTCGTTGTGTATCAATCGTATCTAAAATATTTATTTACTTATTTGGTCTGAACATAGCATCGATTCCGAAACCTCAAAACAGCAACCGCTACCACTGAGAACGACAAAGGCAGCTATGCATATTGTTACAACAATATAGGCAACACAAGACTGATAGAATAGTACTTCTTGTTTATTTCTATAAGCCTGTTCATCTTGTGCTTAGCAATCTTGATTGCTAAGTTCTGGCTTAAAACGAACCTATAACCTCTGGATTTTGAGTTCGGTTCCCACCCAGGCCTAATAATGTGTGATAAGCACATATCAGTTCTGTGTTTGAGCCTGATGTATCTGTAATATGTATGTATTTAAACTTTAGACTGCCTTAAGCTGCCTAAGCGGTTTGTCTACACTTACCTAAACGAGGCAGTCTAAAGTTTAAATCGAGAATCGAACCAGAGCTCGACTCCGGCAGCTGTTGGGTTTTCTTATAAAAGAATCTTAATAGCGTAATATGGAAGATGGCGGTGTTTCACGCCCGTGACTCACAGGGCACTTGAAGCGTCTGTGCCGGTTGTCTCGTACACGTATGGCAATCTTTATTGTGAAGTCAGTGCCCTCAAATATGCTGATAACAAGTTCGACCTTCAAATTCAGTTCATAATCAGGGCTTTATAGGTCCGATGCTAGTCGCTCTGTGTAAAAACTGATATTCAGGTAAAACCGCTTGAACTAGTAGCCGACCCCAAATAATCTTGGGCATAATAAAGGTTAGGAACATGATGATGTCATTATGTAAGTACGTTTATCAGCATCCTATTTTTTTTTCTAAAAGACAACTTCCGCTACGCCTAGCCCTCTGGGAAAGTGTGATCGTATGTATGTACAACTTCCACATTAGGAATATATCCTGTGTTGTGGGTAATCTAACAAATATACAAGAAATTGACAATAATAACAGACAGAATAGACGAATAATTTGTGGTGCAGACAAAATGTTGTCAGGTATTTGAATCGACAACACTCAACGCAGTAGTATCAGCTTCGTGGCGACCGCCTAAACCACTATGTCATCAAAACATAACAAAATATAATTAAAACAAATGTACATAAACGGGAATAATAAATAAACAATTATGTAATTCTAGCGTATCTGGATAGACTAGTAATTCAAATTCAAATTCAAATTCTTTATTGCTCACTAAGTGTAGGTACATTTAGTGATCCTATATTGTAGGTTGTCTCAACTTAGTAACCTTTTCCAGGCCTTGCAAATTTGAAAGTATAACGATATAAGTGCTTCTTTGGTGGTAGATGGTTCGCCTTTTTTTCCAGACTATGCCGTGCCCAACGGTTTCCATAACTGTTTCCACTAACAATTTTTTAACACCTTTGTATTTAATATGGAGTGCAATAAGCGATTTGAATTTGAATCAGTGCAGTTGTCGTAACCACAAAAGGCTCTCTATACTGTTTCGCCAATTTTCTATCTAGTTTGGTGCAGATCACCATGTGTGAGATTTATTAAGTTAAAATGTATTTTTAGTGAATATTAACTCAAGAACTCAAGTCTACATAAAATTTTCAATATCACTTGCAAGTATCATTATTAAAACAGGTCTAGACATGTCCATATGTTACAATTGAACAAATATTAGAAGTCAAGTATTGCTATTATTGCAACTTTACTCGAAAAACCAACTCCCTTAAAATTTTTATGACATATTTTATTGCTAGTTTCAACATCTGTAGTCTCACAGTACTATTTGATTTTTTTCGATCAATTGAAATAATATAGGATTAAATAAGTTCGCGATATGAAATTATATGATTCGCGCGTTTTATGAATGCCAAGTTAGTGACGTCTAGACGATCCTATTTTTTTATTAATGTAGACTTTTGTTAGGGATAATATTTTAGCAGTGATTTGAAATTACAAACCGACACTTCAATTTTATTTATTATAATAATAATAAACTTTATATATAAAAAACATTTTACATAAAAAAAATATTTGAATAAACACACTACAGCGCCATCTACTGAAGATACGTTAAACTACGGAGTAACGACGGAAACGAAGAAACTACCAATCCTGAATCGCACAATAGAATTTCTCGCGCCTATCAGCATAAATTCAATATCCCAACATCAACCATAGGGCTGTGGCCCGCCAGGCATGACCAACTCGCCTATTCGGAGGATCATCCAGCTCTATCACGGTAGCAGAGGAAAATCAGCAAACATCAATTTAAAATACATGAAAATTTGCAGCTAATTTGTTGCTATTTAGTTGCTAAAATGCTAATTTTGCTGCTCGAGCCAGTCTCGAAATATCGCAATTTATGAACAAGTCAGCATGTCTTCCGGTATTATTTTGTTGCTGGCTATTTAGCGCTGTATATGCAGTATTTTATGCAGCAACAAATTACCATTACCGTTCTACATGTCAAATTCCACGTTTCAAGGCTGCATGGACCGGAAAACTGTTGTTGACTGTATAAGTCAGCATGTCTTCCGGTACTATTTTGTTGCTGGCTCTTTAGCGAGATATATGCAGCATATTATGCAGCAACAAATTCTTCTATGAATTTTGAATGTTTCAAAAGAACATTCAAGCTATCTTGGCTAGGTGTATTTTGATGTTTTAATTTTTTGATGATATTCTTTCAGCAACAAATAAGCAACAAATTCAGGTCTCATAATTGATATGGTATTAACTTTTTTTCCATATTTTTCTGCTAACTTTATATCAAGCGGGCCTAAATTGCGAGACTGGCTCGTGCAACAGAATCGGTATTTTACCAACAAAATAGCAACACACTAACTGCAAATATGCATGTATTTTAAAATGATTTTTGCTGATTTCCCCCGGCTACCGTGATAGAGCTGAATCATCCCTTTGTGTTCGAGGGACATGACACCCGTTCCTCCACAAGATAATGCCATTAAACTTTGAATATTGAGGATCATCTTATTATCCATACATCGGAGAGCAGTGGGTGCATGAACGTTGCAATGTTATCGTTATTGAACAATCAGTACGCTCAAATACTGACTATTTTTACCTTCGATTTCTGTTCGTGCTCAGGGTGGCAGGGGTCCGGGGCTCCAAGGGAAAACTGATATTCGGGCAAAACCTATTCAGCTAGCAGCCGAACCCAAATTATCTGAGAAACAAATAATATGGCTAGGAAGATGATAATGATTATCTTATTGCTTGTACTGTAAACTAATACCCTTAAGATAATGCCTAATTTAACCGTGGTAGATTCACGCTGCGGCATGAATGAACCGGCTCGACTGGAGTAATACCACAGTCTCATAGAAAACCGGTGTGAAACAGCGCTTGCGCTGTGTTTCACCGAGTGAGTTAGGAGGCCCGCATCCCAACCCTTCCTCCCATTCTCCAAAGGCCGGCAATGCACTTGTGACGCCCATGGTGTTGCGGCGTCCATGAGCAGCGGTAATAGCTTACCATCAGGTGATATTTCTGCTCGTTTGCGTCCTATTCCATAAAAAACTAACATTTTAGTGTACTAACAGTCTTCATAATAATAAACGAAGAGTGTTTAGAAAAGTCATGATGAAATATTTTTAAATTCCACGTTCTATTTTTTGTACACCATGAAACCATGGTATTGATTATCTAGAGATACAATAACCAGAATGGAATAAATACAATAAAAACGGGGTCCATTTTTTACAGTTACAGTAGGAAATTCACAAATAACAAAATATCCGCGTAATCCAGTAACGGACAAATATCTGATACTGTCTTAGCACTAGTAGTTTTTTATTCATACATTTACAGCCAAGGCCTGCCATATATACCTCATCCAAAGATTTACAGCTACAATAAATAAAAGCCGGCTTATTTTCTTTTAGTGCACTGTTTATATTTTACAGACTTTGTGTGTGTTACTTTTATGACCATGCAAATGTGATTTGATACCGGGTGTCATCCTAAAGTTTTGTCGCACACATTTTATGATTAGTTGACCCACCCTTGGCACAGATATTTCAGTGACATGAGATCTCTGATGTGATGTCTTGTATTTATAGCTTGACTCCTCATTCTGATTGTAAGTTAAGTAAGGGCATAGGCATCACGCTATGACCAAAAGTTATTCCTTTTGATATCTTCCGTTGCGTACGCTGCATAAACGGTTAAAGTTTTACAAAAACCATGTGTGTTATAGGTTCAAACAAAATGTTCACTTTTGTGATCCACAAATTGTTGCTCTGAGTCTAATATAGACAGACTTCATCATCATCAACAACGCATAATTTCCCACTGCTAGGTACGGGTCTCCTCTCAGGAGAGGGTAAGGCCATACGTCCCCACACTGGCCAAGTACGGGTTAGGAACTGTCAAGACAACGTTGTGGCTACGTCATCTTGCCGTTGGATGTTTTTAAGCCTCCCAACGGCCTCCAACTAAGCTTCACGACTATTACCGTACGATAACAACCGGGACCGACTGCTTAACGCGACCTCCGAATTACGGAGACACTCTGGTAACATGCCACCAGCGGTCAACCATCCAGGTACTGACCGCGCCGTCGTTGCTTACCCTCGGTGATTGTTTCTAATCACCGAGTGCAACTAGGCTATGAGCGCCTCTCTAGACAGACTAGTCTCTTACAAAGTCCTCGGCTACGAAATTGATTTTTAAAACGGGCTTCAAAAAAATCTATCAAAACGTATCGCTTCTAGTCGACCTATTTATACCTTAACATATATACCCTAAGATAAAAAAGAATGTGTTTTTATCTATACATTGCTTATAGGACATAACAGTAGAACGGGTGACATAGTGTGGGTGACCACATTTCGCGCGCCCAAGTTAGCATTGAGAATTTTCACAGTCTAGATTCTACTGCAGATTTCCATCAAGCAGATCAGGGTCATTTTGACATCTAACAGGCTTAAAACTACGTGAAAAAAGGATACGTCCAACAAGACATACGGTTTGCCGTGGGAGAACCACGCTAAGGCATGCAAAATCCGGTTCGACTGGAATGATGCCACGACCTCACAGAATACGGGTGTGTGTTTCACCGACTGAGTGAGGACGCCGGAGGCCCATTCCCCAATCCCTCCCACTTGCCCTCCCAATCCGCCAAAGGCTGGCAACGTACTTGGGCGGCGATGAACGCTTACGAAATAAATAGAGAGAGTACTAGACTAATTGATGGGGGAGGGGAAGGATATGATGTTATTATCTATATACGAAAATTAAATATTTTAAATCGATTGTTAAACTACTAAAATCCATACAATAATTTAGATTCAAAAATAACTATGCCTGTCTCTTTAACGGCTAAACCGCTGCACTTACATGCTTGAGGAAGAACATAAGCTACTCATTGCCGTAATAACTTAGATAAACGCAACAAATTCATGGACAAAAGCTAGTTAAACCATTTAAAAATCTCTACAACTAATAAAGTTTAGTAATTTAATAAAGAATTTCAACCTCTATTTACATCAAAGGTCGACTAACATTTCATTTAGTACTAAACTCGGCTCCTCAATCCTACAACAGACCAAAATTAATGAGCCATGGACATACTGGTCACTGTTTAAAACTCTTTTCATCCGACAGAGTAATTAATGGATCCCGTTTCTTTGTACTTTAAAAGAAAATAACAATAAAAGTCTTAGGGTCTCAGTATAATGATCATTACTGTTAAATAAAGATGCTGTAGCGCTAATTTTATTTACCATTGTAATAGCATTATTTAAAACAAGTTACGAATTATTTAAAATTAAAAACCCGACATCAATCTTTATTAAATTTATTGAAGAACTAAGAATATGGAAAGAACTTAAAAGAAAAAAAATATTTTTTATATACTCAGTGTCACTCTCACGACTAAGACGAATCTATTGCCACCACTCACATAAAAATACGACAAGCCGTTTAGGCTCTAGGGCGTGCCAAAGAAATCTACATACATACGTACTCGTACAAACACATATACACACACACTCGGTAAACAACATTCTCTTTTTTTAATTCGGATAGAAACTTTGAATTTTTCTGAATTGTAATTTGTTATAACAATTAGAAATAAGTCAAGAATTCTGGTACTGATCTAGCTTGTTACTGATATTTCTTTTTAAACCACTGCGCCATAAAATATCTTAACATTTTAGGTCTACAATACAGTTTCTAAGTCTAAAAGTAAAAGAACCTAAGCCTCCTTGTTAAGTGTAGACCGACGTCTAGCTGAGAACTGCTTGAGGTTAGTAATGATGATGATGATGATGATGATGAAAGATTATCTACTGACGACCACAACTTTCAAAACAGAAAATACTTTTATTTGTCAAAAATTTATGGCTTTACACTTCATACAATACATAAGTAAGTTGTTTTTGCCAGAACCATTCTGCAGCAGAAAAGCGGTGTTAAAAAAATTACTTCGTTGCTTTACAGCAAGTGAAAGAGGTTACAGGACAGGTGGTAGTTTCATAACTTTGAGAGGAGTATATAGAAGACAGAACCACTTACCATCAATCACCATCAGTGACCTATCAGCTCCTTTAGCCCTTATCAAAACTGAAATGTGAAATGGATTCTTTCAAATAACCTCTAGTTTATATCGTTACCTAGATATCTCAAAATGTAGTCCAGCATTAACATATCTAAACAAACCTTACACTCAAAATCCAGGTAAACCAGGATCTACAAACTACATTACATGCAGTAGTTGAGTATAAAACCTGCATTGAATTCCGTTTCATTCCAGGATTAACGTCGCGGTCACACTGAGAGCGGAAGTTGTAGAATCGGAATTTATCGGAAACCTTTACACGAGGGCTTAGTACAACTATCCACAATGAGTTAGATTCATTGCTTTGAACTTAAAAATAAAACGTTTATCTTACTTTGTAAGCTCACATTTTAAGTTTACAAGTGTTGTTGGTGATGATTTAAGCTGCTTTTTACATACGTCAACAATTAATTTGGCTAAAATCTTAAAACTTGAATAAAACTTAAAAAATCGTACGAATGCGAGTCGGACTCGCGCACCGAGGGTTCTGTATAAACATATAAGTTAAATTTATGCTTTTTTTGAGATTTTCCCTTTATCTGTGCTATAAGACGTTGCTTCGTACCAAATTTCAAGATTCTGAGTTCATGGGAGGTTTTGATTCCCTTGCGAGTTCCGAAAATTTACAGCGTACAGTTGAGTATTTTATATGAATTTCAGCTTGATACCGCCACGTTTTCCTGAGAAAACGGGTCTTTACAGTAAGACAGACGAACAAAGTGATCCCATAAGTGTCTCACTTTTACCTTTTGAGGTGCGGAAACCTAAAAGCAAAATTTGTTTAAGATATCGCTAAAATATCTGCGGCGGTCAATCTTAGTACTACAGAAGTATCATCATCACTGCTGGACATAGGACATTTGTTGTAGGGAGTAGATTACGTCTACTTAAATTATAATGTTGCAAATGAGTCCAACGCTGTGAGAAACTCATGAGGATTTCTAATAAAACCTATTAATTATAACTTGTGTATGTAACCAATTTATCTGACATCAAAACAGCTTTTAAGCTAAGTGTATTATCAACTTAATATGGAGATAGTATAGTACCGTGCATGATGTTCAACCGCCCTACGGAGAACATGCTACAGAAAAACTTGAACTAAATTTACTGGAAGAACTTGTATCAAGCTTTCTCTTTGCTCATGTCCGAACAGATAACATAAAGTAAATTGGAAATTATTCTGTTTAACATGCTGTAGCGTTGTATTTTACGTATACTATTTGTAATACTGAAAGAAGCAAAGCAAACCAAGCAAAAACGAAAACAAAATGAGAGTGAAAAGTATTGATATTATGATACAAGCTCAAAGTAAGGAGCCGCCTATTCTCGTGATTGATTAAAACACGTGATTTTTCGTGTTTGAAGAACACTAATATGGATCGGTAAACTCTCCAAGTAAGAGAGCCACGCTACGGCCTTCATAGGCTGGCTCGACCGGAGTGATACCACGGTCTCACAGAAAACCGGTGTAAAACGGCGCCTGCGCTGTGTTTCCCCGAGTGAGTGAGGATCCCGAAGGCCCATTATCCAACCCTTCCCTCCATCCCCCTTTCCATCCCCCAAGGTTGATAACGCACTTGTGACGCCTCTGGCGTTGCGGGTGTCCATGGGCGGCGGCAATCGCTTACCATCAGGGGAAACGTCTGCTCGTTTGCCTAAACTATTATATCATATAACCATATAAAAAAACTTCAAGTAGCTAATATATGGACCAAGTGGTGGACAAAAATCTTCTTGCAGCAGTGTCTATATTGTGTAAGTGATATTTAAGCTAGCCCTCTTCAGATTCATAGAAGTTTGTACGTAACTTTTAAAAGTAAAAGATAAATTGAGCCAAAGTGTAACAGACTTCGTGCAAAAATTAAAAAATCCCAACCCCAAGCTCTTAGTCAGGTAATCATACACAAAAATGTCTTACATCATTTCGGAATAAGAGCTGATGCTCTTATATTGCTGGATAGATAAGATCTAGCGCGAGAAGACTGTCTTTCAAATGAAAGAAACCGCATCTAAATCAGTTTATCCGTTTGAGAGCTACGACGCCACAGACATACATACTCTGAGACAGACAGATATGGACGTCAATTTAAAATATAAATTTCCCCTTTTTTGAGGGTTAATAAAATCATATCTAGCAATAAATATGTGACTTAGAGTCGGAGAGCTTGTGAAAATTTTAAAACAGGCAATATTGAAAAATATCCAGTTTAAATATTGTTTAAAAGGGAAAGATCTGAATGAGATATGAAGTTAATATATGAATTAATGAAGAATAATAATGCAAGACTGCAGAGGTCTGAATTGATCTAGAGGTTAATAGACACGACTGAAAAAAAAGGTGTAACACAACAAAGAATAATTGTTAAATGAGCTTGGTCGTTTGCTTTTAGCTGGGTCTAATTTATTTAAGTACAAAGGTGATTGTAATATTATTTTAAGTGAAAGAATATATATAATAAATAACAATTATTCGCTTGCTCATAGTTACTTTATTGGTTTCGTACTCGTCTGTCACAAGCAGAGTCGTGTGTCTTCGGCCTTTGCAGAAATACACTCTTTTATTGAAGGTTTCAATATCGTATAGATTCGTAAATAATAAAACCTGTCAATTTTCTTTGCAGATTAAATGTACGAAGATGACGAGATGAGGCGAGATTTTAGATATTTATTTCTTCAAAAATATTCTTCGTATTACTGGGAGAGTCCCAGTAATACGCAGAAAGAATAGGACAGGTATTGTTATAATTTGATATAAACTCACTATCTCTTCTTTCTAGCCTTTATAATATAAATATACTACTCATAACAAGTAGCTTACTTCAAATAGTCTTGGGAATGTATTTGAGGTGGGCGGCTACTAGTTCAACTGATTTCACTTGAATATTAGTGTTTCCAATCGGAGTGGCTGGCATTGAATCTCCGTAACTCTGAGGATGAAAGGATTTCGAAGGTTTAACTAGTTTCCAGTATCTTTGAGGGAACTGATAATCCAATAACGACTTACCTGAATGACGATGAAAATCTAGGCCGATGGCTTAACAAGCTCTCCGAATCACGGGCTAATTTTAATTTTATTCTCTATTATGGCAAATTTAAGAGTGTAAGCGACAATAAATAAAAAAATCTCTTCTAGAAACCTAATTCAATGTTATCTGAAGACGGTCCATTGGATTCGACATAGCATATCGATTTGTGTTACAACGTACTCTTTGGTCTGCGGCCGAAGTCTGAAATGGTATCATTTAAAATGTAAATGCGTGGAATTTTACAGAATACTACTTTTACTATCTGGTCAATTTCTCCTAATATTTGGATAGAGTAAAATATGTTTTTAACTTGGTAGTTAAAAGCAGTAGGTGTAAAGATATGCTTCAGCACGAAGGGATCGGCCCAACCAGGGTGATAATACCCTCTCATGGAAAACAAACTGTGTTGTCACTGTGTTTTCTTGATAAGTACAAGACCGAAGACCTAAAGATGTAGAAGCATACCGATCAGTTATTGATTTACAGGTGATTATGTAAAACAAAAGATTCAAGAGTAGCAGGTTCTACATTCCTAAACTCTGGACTGTGCTTTATGTGTCTATTTTAAGACTTTTATAATTCTGGCAAAACAGTAGACATTGAGTAAATAATAATAATAAGTAATAAATATTTCCGACATCTAACACACAACGCCATCTAGTCCCAAACTAAGCAGAGCTTGTATTATGGGTACTAGACAACTGATATAAATACATATATATATATATATATATTGTAAATACATACATATTATACATAGAAAACACCCAAACTCCGAAACCAACATTTATAGATTATACAAATATTTGATCCGACCCGGGAATCGAACTCAGACCTCAAGAGCAGCGGTCGCATACGCTATCGCTGCGCCACCGAGGCAGTCAAGTAAGTGCCAACTAACTGTGCTACATAACGCTTCAAAAAATGCGGAACTTGTACTATGGACGTTAGATTGACTATACTTTTTTATAAATACATGCATATTATGCGCAGTCACCCAAAGTCTGAAACAAATATTTTGCACATCTTACAATTATTTGTAAATTGAATTTTTTAACGCGACTTACTACAGTCGAGACTGTAGTAAGATAAAAATTGTCTGGACTTTGAAAGAGACAAAGATCCCTGAGTTTTTTTCGTGACAATGATCCTTTCTTCTCAGGGCTAATCCAGTGAGAAAATATCAAACTTATCTGCTCTTAAAAAGTTTAACTTGCAAAAGAGTACTTGTAACCTAACTACAAAAAAAGAAGATTTCATATTATACCTCCGGCCTCCGGTCTTGCACTCACCAACGAAACACGACAGCACTAATGCTGTTACTTTAGGTTGATCTTCTGTGCGAGGTTAGTACCGCTCCACACAAGCCGACTGTCTGTGCTGAAACCAGCGTGGCTTTACTACGATTGAAGTATGATGATTTAACTGAAGTATTTTAAATAATTTTAGCTTTTTTGATGATTCGCTAGATGTATCACAAATAAATTTCAAACGAAGATTATCCATAACTTTAGGGGCAAACAAGCAGACGTTCTGTCTGATGGAATTATTGAATTATTTAAAATATTAGCACCGCTTTAGTAGGTCTGCGATGTATTACTTGTATAAAATATTGTAGTTCTGTAAACAAAATTTGTGATTTAAGCAAACAGATTGACTTAATTCAATACCATCTTAAGATAAAAGCCTTGTTAAGGAATAAATATATCTTCGCATTACAAAAACTCAGATTTACATTACAATAAAAAGCTACTTACCAAACTCCAAGCAAAATACATAACGGCATTGATTGTGATGTTGTCAAATAAATTCTATGCTCAACCATTAGATTTCAGGTCTGAATATACAATAATAGCAAGATAGAAAGTGCGAAGCCGCAAAGAAGGTATTTCGACCTATTGAAATGAGTTCTTTTGACAATCTCTTTTGTATGTAATTGTCATAATCAATCTTGCTAATCTTCTGCTATTACGTAACTAGGTTACGTCATTTGTATTTTTAGCCAAGTGCTTAAAGTGGGATTATTCTTTATATGTGGACACAGTAATTAGAACATAAAGTAACATTTAGACTGCATTCTGATAAAGCTAGAAAAGAGGAGAACAGTTTTTATTCGTCGTGAAGTCATTATCTAAAATTACTTTAAGCGTTTAAGCGTAGTTAGCTGATCCGTCCAATTTCGTTTGTATATCTCAAATAGACTGCACAGTTGGCGTAATAGCTGGAGTGGTCATCTCGTTGTTTTCTACTGCGCTGATTACACTTTGTGTGATCCACAAATTTTTGTTTTAAACCTAGGTGTGAATATCATATATATTCGCTTCATTCGTTTATAAAGTTTTTCGCAACACAGGCAATTCCTATTGCAGAAGTTGTCAAGAAGAAAAGAAAAAAAAATTTTTTTACAAGAGCTTTAACTAATAGTCGGCTTCTGTTGGTAGTAGCATTATGTTATAGCTAATTATAGCTTAAATTTCAAACTGG
>PKRV01000526.1:20134-70953 GCA_003709505.1 Hyphantria cunea | reverse complement strand
TAGACAATAACAAATATTAAATATATTAAAATGGTATTAAAATTATTAGTAGTAGCTACTTAGTAATTAATAAACAATAAAAAATTAAAAAAAAAATCATATATAATGTTCATCTGTACTTCTAATTACGTACGAACAGAAAGTTTCAGAATTAAAAGAATATAGTATTTATTCGCATCATAGTAATAAAGGTGGTAATTGTACTTACAATACGAATGTCCCATCTTGTTTATAAATATCGTACATCTTTGGTTCAGTTGCTTGAGTTAATCGTATTTACTGTATTCGAGTGTATTTTAAGTTCATAGTCTTGTGCAAAATATATTTTGCTACCCACTTTTGTTTTATATAAAACGCTCATTTGATTTATTTGTTAACATGTTTGTATGTTTTCTCAGTAAGTGAATTTTGTAAATTCTTTTGAGAAATAAAGTTTCTTTAACCGTAAAGTAAACAAACAAATAATTTAAATGAAACATGGTAATTTAAATATGTTCTATTCGATTTCTCTTAGTGTAGATAATAACATTGAGCAATTTTATTTCCTGTCTAAAATAAAATAATCAATAAACTAGGTAGTACACGCGGACTTTCTAATTGTCGACCTCACGAGAAGTAAAATATAAACATAAAATATACTTATCTGTAAAAGACTGCGATACGGACTATACTTCAAAGAGTTTATATACTAACAACGCCACTTCTGATAGCTACCAAAATTTAGGTACCTTAATACATTTGTATAAATAAATTTATTAATTTACGTTGTTGTTATTTTTTTATTTATGCACGATCAGCCTACTTGTGTAAATGGTCGCCGCACGGCTTCCTGCTGCACCTGAAGCCTAGTTTGCATTGTATCACTCTCACAAATATTAACACGAAAAAGTAGTAATTGTGACACAACTGTTAGACATATGGTATTTGGGACTTTTTTGTGGATGTTGAAATCCTCTATAAAACTGTAGTACATCACTTTGTTCTATTGTCGAACTTTCCGCAGCGCACGCGATATAGGAATTATTTAGGTATGTTTTTACACCTTACACACCCAAACAAACAATAAATCAAATCTCTCATCTTTATAATATTAAGTATAGACAGGCGATCTTCATTGGTTTCCACCGATCATTGGCGATCTTCATGATTTCTTGAATCCATTGATAAAAAGATACATACTAGCTTCGAATCCCAATTTAGCCCCTAAATAGAAATTCTTAGTTCTTGTCAGTATTGATTGAGGAGAGTTCAACATTTTATAATTAATTTATATTAAGGTACCCTTTGTTGTAAGATACGTCTGTAATGATACAATGTTTAATCCATCACGTACTGAAATGTCTATTAGCAAACTGTCATATGTTACATTATATTGAATTTGAGTAATTTTCTAAGTGCGTAACTGAACAACTTATTAACTGCTTAGCTAATTAATCTGAAAATAAATTATTTTCTACATTACTTAATTTTTACCATAAGGAATAGTGTCATGGTTCATATTTAAAAGCAACTAAAATTAAAGTTCTATTCCTTTCTACTACCCGTAAAGATTATTTGTATGGTAATCAGGACCAACAGCTTAACCTGTCCCCCGATGCACAGACGGGTTTTAATATGACAAGAATACCCACTTATTCCTAAACGCCTGTATAGCTAGAGACACACGTCTTTGGGCTGTGAAATTTGAGGGTTAGCCTTAATTTCATTGGGACCTGATATAAGAAGATTCCTACTAGGTATTGTTAATATGCAAAATATAGTTTGAATGTTTTATCCATGCAATTGTATTTTAAAAGTGATTATGTAAGTATTCTATTATTCAATGTAGCTCTCATAATATTTTACTATGAAACAGACGGCGTCGTGTGAAAACAGTACAAAATAATAATAATTATTATTATTACAGACGTGTAACAAGAAATTGTGTTTATTTCACGACTGAGTGTCGCCAGTGTGCAGCGATTTTTCGACTTTTCAACAGCTCAGATCAGTTCAGCAGTGTAGCGGAACTACCCAACCCTAACTAGAGGAATTTTTGATGGCCAATTGATTCAGATCCAATGGCTTTATGGGATCAATAAATGAGAAATTAGTAATAACTGTTTTTTTCTGCACTTATGGCTAAAGTTGGGCTGCCGACCCTCTGAGATCTGCAAGGGAACCGGGCCGTACACTTGTGTGCGTTGTGTGTGTAAGCTGTGACTAAATACTATTTCTAAGGTATTACTATATCAATTACCTATAGTAATGACCAATTGCCAAATAATTATTGCAATTACCTATAGTAATCGGTATAGTAGACTGCAAAAACTAGATGTCATAGTTCATAATATGTTCTGTATCCACAAGAGCATATTAATTATTAAATCCTTCCAACACAAAGGAAAGATTCTCAGACAAGCGCCAAGGCGAGGCGACCGAGCCCACTATGTCTGGCCTAGCGTGAACAAACAATTTAGGTGGGTTGTCATATATTTAATGTTGGTTAACTATCAACGTTTTAATAAAAATTATTCTCTGTCAACCCCGAAAAGAGAAATGAGTATTAAATATTTAAACGTAAGGCACTGGTACAATATATAATCATGAGAAACGAAGTGCAGCAGAGGCGCCATTTTGTATCGTCAGTTTATTGATTAGTGTTTACGGGAAAGGTCCGCTTACCGTCGCTCCTTATATAGACTGATTAAGTATTGCAGCTGCGCGAATGTGTTTTGGTACTGCGCGGAAATGCATTATTGATTATTTAAAATGGCCAAACTTAGATTGTATAGTATTTATCAAGGCAGTTTCATTTACACAATCATCCAGGAACTAACAGCATGCCCCATCAAATACCAAAACCCTTCAAGTCATTTGGGTTACGTAGCTTGCTAGAAAATATACGTAAGTGTCTCCTTCTGGCACAGTGGAGCTTAAAAGCCCCGAACCATAAATATTCGCCTATTACACAGTGTTATTGTTGTAATGGTTGAGTTGAGAGGAGTTATCCTGAAAAATAATCATCGGAAGTATATTCTGAAAGATGGTACGGTTGGTATCTGTCGGTCATGTCACCATCCCGGGGAATCTATTTGGCATATTATTTTTTATTGTTCTCGTCTTGCTTATGGCTAGTATTTGCAAAGGCATAACCAAGCAGTCAGAATCGTATATTAGAAATTCGCTCTGAAATAACATTTGTGCCACACTACAGGTATGTGCCCGATCGAGTTCTTGAGAATGGTCGTGCTACGTTATATTGGGATAGATCTAGTATCAAAAACAGGATTTTAATTGCCAATAAGCCTGATATTATGGTGGCAGATCGATTGAAGCACCGCGCGACGATTATTAACATCACCGTTGCTCATGACGAATCTTGAGAAGTTTGAAAAAGAAAACAAATGAATTATTTAGATTTATCTCACGACATTATCGCTAGGTGGAATGAAGATTCGGTCAGCATTGTACCGATAGTCTTATCCGTTCATGGATTGATAGCCAAAAGTCTTGATCAACCTTAGGAGGTTCACGTTAGATGGCTGAATAAACAGTCTCTTGCAGAACGCAGTCCTCCTTGACACGGCCATTTTCTTGGTCCCTGTACCCAAAGTCGGTGGTCTACTATTTTTCAAATTTTTAATTATATATTATTGTGTATCTTTTTATGTATTTAAAAATGTAATAGATACGTATATATAAATGTAGAAAGAGACTAATAATAAGATTAATTTGACGTTCAAAACGTCATGTTACAACAATGGTACATACATATAGTCACGCCTGTGTCTCTGAGGAATAGGATGAGACAATTGATCCCCACTTACTAATTCACTATCAAATTTCTGTCTCTAATTTTCATATCACACATACTTCAAAGGGATTGTATCCTCATTTATTCTACTCTCGAGCCTCTTCTGCTACACTCTAGATTCGCTACCATACATAAATGTTGAGACGAGCACACAATTGCGCACAGCTAGATATGCCCTTTTCGACACACTTTTGTTGGTAACAAATAAGTGCAGGACACCATGCACCTTATTTTCCGCTTTTTTTCTTCTTTTTATATCATATTCATGCACTCCGTTCTTTGTGAACATAGAACCTAGATATACAGTCTCCCTCATTTGCGCCACTCTCTCATCTTCAATCGTAATATTTAAATCGGTCACTCTATTTTCCCTTTCAAAAATTATAACCTTGTTTTTTATAATGTTAACTTTCATATCTTTCATTTTAAATCTCTCATTCATAAGTCTACTGTAACTCCCCCGGTAACGACGAATTCGATTCATAACTCTCCCATTCTCAATCCCAATTCAGAATATTTCAAGTCCACGAAACCACTTATATTTAACAACATAATTATAATATACATGTATGATAGATCCACATTTTATCGACTACAATATTAGTCAAACTTTGTAACAGGGCATAAACTGAGAATAAGTAGTGATATATTTTTTTAAATATACATAAATTATTGATTTAATATGAAATTCAGGGAGCAGATTATATTTTATGTAACGTTTTCTCAACTTTAACTTCCCTGGAAAACTAATGGAAATACAATTGTCATCGACGAGATAGAAGTTGATCATGGCAAAAGCACGATAACAAGGAGATAAAAGCTACAAAAATACAAAGTGTTTTTCGTTTATTAACTAACGGAGGTACAAAGTATGACCAAAGGAAAAACTTGAAATAGATTTAAAAACGTTTTTAGTTTAGTTTGAATGTCATTAAAACAACGATATGGAATCAGGAATAGTGCTGTTACGGGTTTGTTTAATTTACACAGGTCGTAAGCTTGATACACACATCTTAAGAGAGGGTGGGAGGCTTTATTGATGCACCAATCAAAATGCACTCTCCATATTACCTCTTCTCCACACCTGAACGAGATACTGATATTTACTCCACCGTAGTTCTGATATCCTAGTACATGTGCGGATAGCAATACCTGTCCAAGATTGCAATTTGCAAACAAACTCCACGACGCCTAACAGATTTTTTAATTTCTAATTATGCTTGATTCACTTTTCGTTTTTTTTTTCCATTTTATATAGATGAACAAAACAAGTACATTCAGCAATGTTTCAAAGACAACTTCTAGTAGACTTTTTTTGAACTCCGGTGACGGTTCCAGTGTTTGTAGCCGCACGCCTCTAAAATGAAGAAGGATAATGCAGTAGCGCTAGCTTATGTAATGGATGATTTTGATATTTATACACAGAGCGAATCATCCTATACCCATGTATTTATTGAACCTTGCCAAACGAAATCAATTCTTCACAAAAAGTTACAGCACAAAACGCGCTTTCTACTTTGCTGATGGAAAGCGTGACTGGATGATTTTCATTACGGGTGCAGTTAATGCGAGAGCGGTACCACACTGTGGAGGCCTATTGAGATATTGCTTATTACCAAATCCTTGCCAACGTAATAAATAATAACTGATAATTTATTTATTTCTCTCATCTCAAAAACGCATACACTATACTAACTCAATGCAACTAAGGTACTATAAATTATACATCTGTGAGGGAGATGAATAATTTGTGTTAATTAGCAATAGTTGTGTGGTGTTTAGCAATAGTTGAATGTTACATAAGAATGTTAAAAATTGCAAATAAATTTTCTATTTTAAGATTAGTCACATCAGTTAGAAATATGCAATTATTGTAAAATATTTTCACATGGTCAATAATAATTTGGATTCACCAAAATAAACTTTTACCTTTTCATTCAACTTACTAACAAGATAAGAGATGAAAAACAGAACCAATACTGACTTAATGGCATAGCCTTTTCACAAGTCACTTTCCCACACCAAAACGATATCATTTCTAGACTGACATTCGTGTATGTTTCTTTAGACCGTAATTCATGACATAAACTTGAGGTATTCATGTAGTTTGCTTCCTATTATAACACTTCAAATTATTGTCCCATATTTGCAAGCATTTCGCAAAATATTCTCAAACGTAGCTGCGAGAACAGACCTAAACTAACACTAAACAGCTTATCCCTCTACATATTTGCTTGCAAATGTATACTTTAACCCCCAGGAATATGGTTCAAGTACGCTTTACTAAATTTCTGTAGTTTCAAAATTTTCTCCATAACTAAAACCTCTTTGACACTTATGATTTCCTAGTAAATGAACCGCGTATCTATACGCTGCAGCTAAGTAAAAAATTACATTCGGAAACTTTTTTGTCAACGCCTGTCAATAGCTATTTATATATTAAGGTCTAAAAGTATGTTTTTTTAGCCTGTGTTATTCCGAACATTTTAAATTAAAATATTCATATTTTTGGGCTTTTTCTAAGTGAACTATGTAGGTCTTTTTAATGGGATAGAGTGCAAACGAGCAGTTGTATCGCCTGATGGTAAGCCATTACTACCGCACAGAGACAAATTAGTTAAGATTTAGTTGTATTTTAGTTTACATCGTCCATCACTGCTGTTATCTCTAGCTCTGATTAACGTTTGTTTATTGACTGCCTCAGTGGTAGCGTATGCAACTGCTGTGCTTGAAGTCTTCTGCAAATATTTGTTTCGGATATTGGGGTATTTTTTAATCTGTAACATAATGTAATATTAATAATTATCAATATTGATTAATTGATATTGGTCATTGATAACATTTATAATTGTTATCAATTACCATAAGATATTAATAAGCTAAGTAAGCTAAGTATCAAGATTCCACTTTTGACCAACAAACATTTTGGACGGCTTCTCCCGTTTATATTAAGGTGTGACCATAATAAACACACCTTTTAATATCAAAATATATATACGAGCAAGTTAGGAACAAAGTACCAGGCTTTTATAAATCCTAGGATATCGATATGAGCACTCAAGCGTTACGTACGATGTATTACGGCCGCCCTTAAATAGAATGTGTGAGTGAGTTACACAGACTGTTACATATTTACTTCACCTCTCTCGGTAAAAATATTTATTATCCTAGAATGGCTTCGTATTAGATCTATATTTAAAACTTTATTATTTTTTATACAAAACGAGCTTTTCATTGGCATTGATAAGAGAGTTAAATCATTCATGCCCTTGGTAGAAAATATTCTACTCTGTGAAAAATAATGTGTTCGTGTATGTAAACACACACACACACACACACACACACACACACACACCTTAGAGAGGGTGGGTGGCTTGATTAATGCACCAATCAAAATGTACACTTTCCTCTTCACTCTACGCGACCATACTGCTTCTACATAAGAATAATAGCTCCAAAGTAGTTATGATATCCTGGTACAGGTGCAGATAGATTGATTATGCTTAAACACACTTTGCAAACTTTTTCAGTGTAAAGTTAAAAAAATGTAATAAATTGTTAAATAATTATATGCAGCGTAATAAGTTGAGTTGTGATTAGAAACTCACAGTAACAAGCCATTCAATAAGGGTTTTTTTAGTATTTAATCCATGAATTTAATCTATATGAGGTTATTCTGTCTCATGTCACATAAGTGAATGTGCACAGTAAAAACTCATTTGAACACATTGTTCAGTTCAGTTCAATGTTCACATTCAGAGCATCTGTTTTCCTATTTACTTCTAATGCGAAAGATATATATATTTGGAAGTGTCATGTTACTTGAAAGTTTTATGCGAATAATGCTTTGTTTTTTGCAAATAACAAACTATGTTTTCATCAATTGCAAATTTAATTGTTATTTATTAAAGATCGTGGTCTTCTTTTCTTTACCTTTTATTAATTTTAATATTCAAATTTCAGTTCTTATTTAATTAATTTTAGTTTTCAAGTTCACTAGAAAAATTTAGAAATACTTTAAAATTTTATTAAAAGTTAATAAATGACATTTGTTTTTTAAGTCAAACCTTTGAGACATAAATAAATATTTTTGGACATTATAATACACAACGCCATTTAGTGCCAAACTAAGCAGAGCTTGTACTATGGGTACTAAACAACTGATATCAATACATGTACACTGTTTTTGGAAATACATATTATTGATAGAAAATACCCAAACATCGAAATAAATATTTGCAAATCATACAAATATTTGGTCCGACTCAGGCATCGAACCCGAGACCTAGCACAGCAGTCGCATACGCTGTCTCTGTGCCACCGAGGCTGTCATAAATATTTAAAATATAAAATTTTTAAAGTTTGGCTATGTATTAGTCTATAAATAGTTGGATTGCTAAAACCAGTACAGTGAGTACTATATCACGTAATCAGAATCTTTGGCAGAGAAAGTTACAAGTTTTGAGTCGCAGTAAGCACAATATACAACGAAGATCAAAAGGTTGTTTTTATCTTATCAGTAATACAAGACATGAGTGACGCGTTACTGGGTGTTTTCTTTAAACATTCAGGAGTGTATGTTTAGTTCCTTATGAAGAAAATCAAGACAAAATTATTTTTTGGTTCTGGTGATGTGATACTGCTACAAGAACCTTGGCCTTTCAAAGAAATATAGTCTGAATGATCAATCGGATGTTTTCTTAGCATCATTTTATATCCAACCCGCCTTTTTCTAGTAACTTCTAAACTTGCATCTTGCAACTTTTAAGAAAATACATACAACTAACTTAGGCCCTGAGTCATAACAAAAGTGAGAAGTAACGGTTGAAGTTATGAAGTGTTGCCAGGCTGCTAACTGTTAAACCTCTTTCCTTCGCAGCTCTACGATCAAAATTTTCATATTGATGTTTGTTGTAGGTAAAGAGTTTGTTTTAATTTTTAGGGTTCCGTAACGAAGGGTTAAAACGGGATCGTATTACTAAGAATTCGCTGTCCGTCTGTCCATTTGTCACCAGGTTGTATCTCATAAAGCATGATAGCTATACTGTTGCAATTTACAGAGATGATGTATTTCTGCTGCCACTATAACAACAAATATTAATAAAACAAAGAAATTTTGTTTGTTTTCGCTAGTTTTTGCTCGATGTTGATTGCGGCAACAGGTAGACGGTTGAAATGTATAGATAAAGTTACGAAACCCTTCTCTTCAGAATCGCACTTGGCCGATTTTTCATATTTTATAACTGAAATTTATTGAATATAATCATAAATATATTAAAGACGATAACAGTACATTATGTATATTTTCGAATTCCAAATGCATATGTACTAAACGATACGACAACGTTTCACGGCTCCTGTTATAAAATAACGTTGACATATATTTATTGAACTGTTGTTCAAGAAATGAACTCGGGCTGTTAACGTAACGTTTTGTCCAATTTAGGGAATTATATTTTATAAATATCGATTGATAAAGAGAACTCTCGTTTCGTGTCAAAATATGTAAGAACTGTTTGAAAGGATTTAAACTTTGACTTTCGGAACAGATTTTACTAAAAAAGCTTATATTACTATACCTTTATTTGCAAATTTATATTTTAACCTACGGAGATAGGGTTAAAATAAGCTTTGCGCAGTGTCTGTAGAAAGTTCTTTACGGAGCTTGAAACCTCTTGGTCACTTGTGAGTTCCTAGTGATAGAACTGTGTGATTTCGTTTTAGCATACATATACGTGTTACGCTGAAGTACATTTTGCCTAAGTACCCTTACCCTTCGTAACGGTTACTTAATCGTCAATTTTAATGATTTCATTTTCTTTAATGATATTTGATATTGTGAATATTTATATTAAGGAAATATCCCAAAGTAGATTTTTATATTCTTTTCACATCAGTCATGTTAAAAAAATCAATTTTCGGGAACTTGTGAACTTGATGACTAAATATAATCAGATTTGCAGACAACGTAGAACGCTTATGTACGTAGTAAGCACAAGGTGCCAAAATACAATACATATTAAAATTAAAATCTTTCTATCTCTTCTTACTTCTTTAAAAAATTGAGCAATTCATTAAATAATAAGATGCAAATACAAGGTTAGTGCCGACTGTACACAACTTTGGTCCTTTAACTCATCAAACGGTAGCTCAACACGCCCTCTGTCCTAGAACGGCGCTCGTGTTTGTATTTTTGTACATCGTTTCATGACTTAGACGTTTATGGACCGAGACCAGTCTTCTCTACTGTATCCTAATTTGCAAATATTTTACAAAGGAATACGAGCGGTGGCAGCAGCATTAGCATTATACAATATTAAAAAGCCATAGTCTCTGCAGATTTGCCCGCTAAAATTATACTCTAACCCTTGAAAATGAAGTTGAAAATACTTTTCTGAGTATCTGTAATAGACTATGTAGCACTAAACCTGAAATTTCTTTGTAATTTATGAGTTCCTAGTGATCAAGCGCGAGACTACGTTACGCTGACGTAACTTAACTTGTGGAGGTTTGCAAGATAGGTTAACTTGAGGAATAGGTTGCGACGATTAGTCTGTTTAAAACAATTTGCCATCTGTGACATTTTGATGTTAATTAGTTACGGCGTGTTTGACACTATAATAGATGAATCGTTACGCCTTCTAAACTTTAACGCTGTTGAACAGGAAAGCGCAAATTATTGCCAGTAAAGGTAATGATTACAGTCTGTTGTGGAGCCTAACTTAAAGAAATATATTTATATAACATTGGCATAATATACGATTATAGCTTTGTAAGTGAAATAAGTTACAAGAATGTTGCTTATTAACTAACTGGGATACAGTGTATGAATTATGGGGAACTGGAATAAACATTTACGGTACACTTTGCCCAAGTTTCATCAAATTACTTAAAACTGTAATGCTACATATCGTGATAATGGAATAAATAATATCTGAAATAGTGAGAACTGTTATAGTGTACATTATGTTTACTGACCATCCAACCAAAGAAAAATCACGACAGAAAGGGTGGGAGGCTTTGTGAGTGCCCCAATCGAAATACACATTTTCCTATTCGCTTTTTGCGATGACCTTGCTCTTACTCGTCGTTGAAGTACTAAAGCCAACTCCGTGGCAGTTATGATATCCTGGTACAGGTGTGGATGAGTGAAACTATAATTAAACACACTTTGTGAACTTTGTTCCCATTCCCGTATCCAAAAATGTAAAGTTATTAATTTTTGATAAATATAATTATTGCGTTGCATAGTTAGATAACATAATTAGGAAAAGATGCACCCCTATCCTTCCAAAGCTCTAAGTGACTCTAAATAATAATATATAAATTTTCTCATTATTAAGAATCGTGAGTTGTAGCGCTGGAAGAGTCTCTTCTTCTCAATTTCCAACATTCTCAACTATCTCTCATTCAGAAATAGTATGTCTAGAAACATCCTAGTAATGTTTTGATTTTGTGATTGCAAGGAATGTGTCCGATAGAAAGTCTATCCATTTAATTAGCAGGATCAGAATATATATAGATACAGAAGTAGTTATTAATATAAAGGGGTGTTCAATACAAGACTGCACCATCGCATGTTGCACTTCCGCCTCACAGAGGAGCAGGCTTTCGAAATGCACGTCACTTTATTCCAACGTAAATTTCCATTGTAGTCATAATGAAAAACTATTTGTAAACTTCTAGTTTTGTAGAAAAACATTAACACCATGTCGAACAACATGATTTAGTGATAACATGCTAGATAAATCGAGGGAAACATATTGCTTCGTTTATATAATAGACATAAATAATACTACTTTGTTATTCAGATTTTATTTAGCTCGTGTAGTTTTTTACCTACTAATGCGTATGTGTCATCGTCTAGACACGAATCAATAGCCACTGTCTCTCTTCTTAATGACCAGGAACTCATGACCATTAAAGAGTTATCACTGCTTTCCGCGTGTCTTATATACTGTTGTTATACGTAGATATTTATAGATTCGCTGTGATTTTGCTGTTAACGCCATCTCGAGGGTCTTTTGGAATATCGTAAACATTATTACCGGTAGATTAATGTTTAAATAATAACTAAATAAAGCATGACTATGTTTGTACATTTTACTTGAAAGCACAAAATATAAAAATGTTTAACGGATGTTTCATTGGTTGTTGCACTTAATTATTGTGCAAACCTGATATGAGTGTATATTTTCGCCAAATCAATGTACAATGAGGGAATCTAATTAAAAAATTGGTTGTGTATAATTTTTTGAGAAGTTCTCATATAAAACCGTACTTGGAGTGAGCCCTATGATTTGAATTGAAGATTTTCTTAAAAGAGAGAGTCAGCATTGTTTGTAAATCTTTACCGGCCCTCACCTAACAGGAGAAAAAGTGGGTACGACTGTGTACGAAATTCCACTAACCGTTACATTTAAAGAGCGTGTATAATCAGAAGGTTCTGCAGATGGCGGAGTAACATATTCGAGAGTACTCACTAGGGTGGGTCGAAAAAATTTTTTTTTAGTATACTATTTCTAATNATTCGATATCAGGCGGGATTTTTTGTATAAAAATAAATAATTTTTATGATAACTTTCAATGTGTATTTGTTTACGTATATGTTTCAAACATTAAAATATGTCTTTCTCTAAATATTTGATATGTTTTAATAGTATTTTAAGAACTGTTTATTATAGAACCATGACATTTTGTAATACGTGTTTTTTTTCAAAAACTGAAAATTTCGAAGCGCATGCGCGGGCTCAAGATGTATGTTTAATTATCTGTTTTTCAGCTTAAACTACTTAAAATACTATACTACAACATAATATTACTATTAGGATTCGATTCAAAAACTTTTATTTTTTTCCATACTAAGGTGACCCACCCTTATAGTACCACTCACCCTTATAGTGTACTTTCTACAGTGTACGATTATTAAATGAATGTATTAAGTGTTTATATTTATTGGTTATACGCATTGTTATTTTGGTAGGTTTATATCAATTGGGTCATCATTTTGTTTCATTGTATCATCTTAAGGTTGACAGGTAGAGAATGCCCTGGACATTAGGGCCGCCGATGTGGTTGTGTGATGATTTCATTTCTATTTGATCCCTAGAGGATGTACTTGATAGTTTTTATAAATAAATAGAAAATCTATTTGGATCCCCAGCTTATACTAAAGGGGATTTATAAAAAAAAATACACCTATCTCCAAAGGAATCTTTATATTTTGTTCCCCAAAGAGATAAAATTGAAAGTTTTCTAGCCAAAAATAACCGAAATATTCATATTTTACATAGAAAGTTAGTGATCAACGCTTTCGTTGAACTCTAAGCACCACCCTCGGTGCCCTTTCCACTCTCAAAAGATCCAGCTCCCCCGAAACAGGGACACGATACATTAATAAAGATGCAACTAGTGCATAGCAGACGGGTTGAGTTTTTTATTATCTATATTAGTGTCTTGGTACGCAATGTCATACCCTCGATTTGCTTATTCTAATTACAGAACATCAATATATGTGTCTAGAATATAATAATCCACACTAATATTATACATGCGAAAGTAACTCTGTCTATCTTTCTATCCTGCCTTCGCTGCCAAACCGCTGCACCGATTGCAATGAAATTTAGCATAGAGATACTTTGATTCTTGAGAAAGGACATAAGCTACTCGTTGCTGCGATAACAAGTTTAGCTGCGATAACTAGTTTACTATAATACTATATTTAATAGTGGACGTTCGCATAATTGTGTCACCATTAAAATTCACATTTGTGTAACAATGACGTCACGTAATCGTTATTCTGTAATTAGGCCTCGAAGAATGAGTTAGAGAACATGCTGAACTTTGTTTCTGTAGTATTCAGTGTGAGAAGATTAGTACTAAGACATGACATAAATGTGAGAAGGCCCTTTCAGCTCAATAAAAAGCAAAATCTCAATTTTATACGTGAACAACCAATGCCGTATCATCTCCATATGGAAAAATTATATAGAGTTAATTAACACAAATCATTGATATAAGTCAAGAAGAGATTTGGGCCCAAAAACTTTCCTGTAAATAATAATATCACGTTACACCAACAGTCCTTGACAGTCGACTGCTGGACGTACATCTCTCCATCGGATGGAGGTTTTGAAATACTCCACTAGTACTATCCATACTCTTACTATAAAAGTTAAAGTAAATCTGTCTGCCCTCACGACTAAACCCTGCGCGGATTTCAATGAGACATGGAATGGAATGGAAATATATTTCTTCTTTGGAAGGGACACAGGCTATTTAACAAACGACATACACGCGGGTGGGATCGCAAGCAAAAGCTGGTAGTAGTGTTGGTCTATTTGGGGAGGGTCCAGGTATTTGTTTTTGTCGTGTTCCAGAGGCTACTTGCTGCAGCTTAAGACCCAATGGGAACGCGGCTGAGGCGCACTAAACATTGTATGACATTATTAATGTATTAAATATGAAATATTTTTTTTTAAGTTTATGATATTATTTCATAACATCAAATTTTGTCAATTAAATAATTAAGACATTCCTATTGACAAAATGGCTTCATGTACGTTAAGAATATGTCAGTTTCATCTTTTTATTTTTAAATTTATCTTTAATTTTATCAATATATCATCAGACAGACGTTCATTATTCGCACGGGGTTAAGATTCTATTGTTGTTTAATAACAAATGTTTATTTAAAGGTGTTATGAAATATAACTTTGACAGATCAAAGGCTGAAAGAATATTTATGATTATGAAGGAAGGTTACAAAGTAGTGAGGTAATTAACAAATGATTCATATTTATAACCATTTATTTAAAGTTTTAATTTGAATAACAGCGTATTTTAAAGCAAAATGTTACAATAGTGAAATATATGACAAATACTGTAATAATAATGTTATTTATGGAATAACATTATAAAGAAACTTAGTATAATAGTAACATGAAAACAATTTAGATATTATATCGCATAGCACGCTGTAGCTCGCTTAGCGCTGATCCACTAGAAGTAAGATCACGATGTGCATGTTCGCGGGGCTCTGGTCGCCAGCAGTACTTACGGGCCGCTCTCCTTCAGTGAGCCCTCAGGGTCGCACGTCCACACTTGCTTCGACACACAGAAATACTGAACAGAGGGGCGATGGGGTGCGAGAGGAAGTCTACAAACGCGCATGCGCTGTGCCACAATACCACGCTCTATATAAACTATACCGACTGCAAGCTGTCTCTGCATAGAACGATTTCTCTCTACTACGAACTGCCTCATTGGTGTAGTGGCCAGAGTATGCGACGTTTCAGTTTCGATTTTCTTGTATGATTATGTATCGTTAAAATCACATTAAACCGCAACGGCTTTCTTGCAC
Source organism: Hyphantria cunea (assembly GCA_003709505.1). NCBI lineage: Eukaryota > Metazoa > Arthropoda > Insecta > Lepidoptera > Erebidae > Hyphantria > Hyphantria cunea. The sequence goes on along the minus strand of PKRV01000526.1, from coordinate 55,795 downwards.
TAAATTTTTTCCCGGTCATGTCAGAAAACTGTCCGATATGATAATACGAGTATACTGGCCACAGTGAGCCAAATGGCTAAGAGTACATCATAATCACCTCTACTTCGCATTTGATTTGGTCTATACCAATCGTACAGTCGCAAGTAGGTTATCTAAAGTTTCAAGTGATATTTTTTTTTGATATTTAAATTGCCAAAATGACTCTGCCCTGCCTGATCGAAAGCATGAGCAGAATCCAAGAGTGGTGGTCACCATCCTCAATGTGAAAAAGAACAATGCAGCATGGTGACCCACACTATGGCGGCCTGGTGAGATGCTTTTTCACGCCCCGCTTAAAGGACCCGGGATCATAGTGGGAAGGAAACACCTGCGCTGGTAGTGAGTTCCAGGTTTTGAGCGCTCGGCACAGGAAGGAATTACCGAAGCGATGAGTACGAGAATGTATGTCTTCCACTTTAAGGCGGTGACTTCTAAGGCCGGCACGTGTTGTTCTGTAGAGGAAGGGAGAGGGAGGGATCAATTGGAAGAGCTCTTCAGAACACTCACCATGGTAAAGGCAATAGAGGACTGCCAAGGAGGCAATATCTCTACCCAACTGTAGAGGCTCAAGGGTCTCGGTGGCTTCGGGACTATCGATAATACGGATTGCTCGCCGCTGCAACCCGTCAAGAGCGTCAAACAGGCCATTGGGCATAAACGTCTTTTTGCTGCCACTCGACGTGGAGAGGCAGTAAGCGGCACCGTGGTGGAAACTAGGCAGTGATCAGTGGATCCCAGAGGGGCGAGCACCGATACACAGTACTGCGCTGCCAGCAAGGAAGGCGCTTGACTAGGTATGTCTGGTATTCTGGTGGGCTGGAGTACCATCTGGGTGAGGTCATGCGTGAGAGTGAATGCGTGGACAGACCGACCCGCGTGGTCAGTTTTGGTAGATCCCAACCATGACTCATGGTGAGCGTTAAAGTCTCCCAGAAACACCAGTTCAGCGGTCGGAAACTGTTCCTGCGCTTTGTCCGCTGCCTGACTTAGATGCTCGAAGAATCGAGCTGTTTCGGAGTCTTCAGAGTGGGATCCGTAAAGGCATACGTAGATTCGGCTCCTAGAGCCAGTATCTACGTGGAGCCAAAGGATGGAGAAGGATGGGTCCTCAAGGCAGCGTAATCGGCGACAACAAACATCCGCCCTAACGAAAAGACACACTCCAGCCTTCGCGAGGAAGCACTCCTCGAGCACGTAGCCGGGGTAGTGGAGATAAGTCGTGTCGGCAGGGCGGCGTATTTGTGTCTCCGTTAGGAATAGCATGGCCGGCCGTGCCGTCTCAAGATGTTGGTGGACGGCGTTGAGGTTTGCATGAAGTCCACGGATGTTAGTGAACTCCACCTCAAAAAGCGAGTTGGTGGGAGAATGGAGTGCCGCTGTTAAACGTTTGTGCTTTTTCCTTGCTGCCATGATTTAGTAAGATGGGGAGGGGAGTGGGAACGTAAAAGGCATGACAGTCATCGTGGCAGTGTAAAACTGAGACTCGGAATGCTGCATCGCCATACAACGGTGAGGTATGACGGTGACCGAATCCTCGGACGGAAGGGCCCCCGTACCCTCCCGGAAGTGGTCGCCTGGCCCCACCGTCCGGTCACCAACCGGCACGACGAGCCACTCCGCAGATTATGCGCGACCTGATAGGGCAGCCTCCCAGGGTGGTAACCGCGGTTGGGCCCCTCTCTATGCCGCGGGCGGCCAGCGGCAGAACCGTTTCTACGGGTCTCTCTGGCCGACGGTTCGAACTTCGTCACCCTCAACAAGACTTTGCGAGCATTCCACTGCTCACACACTTACCCCGATAACTGTCACCCCTGCATCATGGGCCACCGGTCTCGCACTCACCAACGAAATACGCGGCATCAAAGCTGTCATTTAAGGTTGGTCTTCTGTGCGAGGGTAGTACCGTCCCGGTCGAGCCGGCCCGTTCGTGCTGAGATCAGCGTGGCTCTACTACCTTAAGAATGAATATAAAGCTATGTCATTTTTCCATAGAAGTTTTTAAAAAAATACTCTTGCTGTAGGACACGTAATGTGTATGACATTCCGTGTCACAGGATACATGACAAACATACATGGAATGGATACAAAGGACAACCAGACTCAGAACAAGAATTAACATCCCATTGTCTCACTACTCGATGTAATGGTATGGGCATGCTTTGTTGATTCTGTACTTGGACGGACATGGTGCTAGTTTCGTAGAGACATCACAGCACTTGCATGTATCGCCAGTCCACTTGGCTATGCTGCAAGGATTCCAGAACAGACCAGATCTCGATCGTGTCAAAGGTCTTCTCATAGTCACAAATACTAGAAACAGGGGCTGATTAAACTCTTCTGTCTTCTGTTTGTGTGTATGTGTAGTGTAGAGTATGTGTATGTGGTCTGTGGTACCATATTCGCTTCTAAATCCAGCTTGCTCCGGTTGGATTGAAATTGGAATGTCTGCCGTCACCGTACTCTTCGGGCCTTGCTCCAACAGATTACCATTTTTAACGAACCTTAAATAACATCTCATAAGGAATTTCTTTATCACCGATGTAGCAGTCCAAACCACTTACAGAGAGTTTATTGATTACGGCCCCCATGGAGTTTTAGGAAAAGGGTCAATGAACTGCCTATGAGATGGCAAAAGTGAGAAGATAATTTTGGTACATACTTTGATCAATTAAATATGTGTTACCAAAAAAGCTTTATATTTAGTACCACACAAAAAGCCAATTTGTAAGTACCTGTAAGCATTTGATCTCTAAATAAATAAAAATGTATGTATGAAATGAATGTTTACGCATAACTTTCGACCGACATTTGGTGCACAAATTGAATATTTGTTATGCGTTTCTTTTTACTAGGATAAGGTTTGTATAGGAGAAAATTTAAAGATAACCGATTTTATTTTCGTCAGCAACCGTTCTCTACCTATGGGGAGCGGCGGGCATAATTATTATTACAAGTTTTCAAAAATTTAGGAAACAAAATATTTATGAAAGAAAAATAAGGCTGTACGAAGATCATCGGTCAGCTAGTAATTTGTAATTATAAACAAAGTCAGTGCTGTTTAAATCACATAAAAGATATTTTATTTTCATAAAGTTGCTGTTCACAGGAACATAAAACTTTGAAACAAAAGTATTCAACAGTCAATCCTAAATGTTGACCTTTCTAATATCTTTGTGGTGACTTCCAGATACAGTGGCAACATAAACATATGGTAACGCCATCTACTGAAGATACGCCGAACTACGGAGTAATGTAGTGTACAAAGAAGCTACCAATCCTGCATCGCGCAGTAGAAGTTCTCACGCCGATTAGCATATACACAACTTCCCAACATCAACTGTGATCACGATCACCTCGCCTGATCGGAGGATCTTCCCTTTGTGTTGAAGGGATATGACATCTGTTCCTCCACAGCGGTGACCCCGACGTGATAGGAACCAGCCTTCGTAGGAGCAGATCAACAGCAGAGCGCCACCATCAAGTTCACTCCCACGGCAAGTCTCAGCCAGCCAGCAACCTCGGCCTCAACAGGGTTACACCACACGCAGAATGCGACCGATCCAGCCTGGTTAACCCTACGGCCTCTCTAGCGTCTAGGCACAGCACACTGCACCTACGGTCCATGTAAGCAGAGCGTCTCGCTCCGTCTAAGCAGCAGCCAGCCCCTACGCAGCAACCGCCCCTACTCACTGCGAACCTCACCGCAACATCGCGCACTGCATGCATTCCCGACTCACTGGGACTAGCGGCATTCAGTTCCGACTCACTGGAACTTGCGGCACTCAGTTCCGACTTACTGGAACTACTCACACCTGCCACTGGCAAGCTCCACGGCAGAGCACAGACAGCTGACTCATCAATTGACCTCCGGTCTTGGAGAGGAGTGATCCTAGTTGATAAATTTACCATAACAAAATACCGAGTGAAGCTCGTGTATCTACACACTCAAGCATCTTCAATAATAACTCTTTACAGGTATCCATTAGTAGTATGTAACAGGTTACTACGAGCTTTCTTCCCGAAATAGGTTGGGGTTCATTTTCTATACAACACGTATTTATGTATTCTTATTATTTATTTCAAACACTTTGTTTATTTTGTTTTTTAAGATAGTTGTTTTATTCTAGTATGGTTAGCATGCTATAGAGAGGGCTATGCTCGGCGTTGTTCAAGTATTAGAGTGGAATTTAGGTTGCTAGACTGAAACGCACAAATTCAAAGAAGAAATAAATTCAGTTTAATACCAAGTTTGATAACCAGAACTAAAAGTTAACTAAACGTATAAGCAAAGTGCATATACTTTTTTCACAAAATCATCCCGGAAGGAGGAAGTTTTAAATTGTTTAGCAGAACAAACAACATATTTGAGACAGAATGGCACCTCGGATAGAATTAAGAATACCAATATTTCGTGTCACCATAAAATACCCCACCAACAGTGAATATTACTTAAGCAATAAGGTGTAATGCAATAATTTTATGAAAAGACCACAAAGGGATCTGAAATCTGTTTAGACAGATTCATACATTCATTCATAAAGTTAACATATCTGCAATACGCTCTATAGAATATCAGTAACTGCGACTTTTGCGCCCAATTCAAAGCTCTTTTCCGTTTAGAATCAAGTCTGCTGCCATCGAAATTTATATATGTATTAAAGAGGAAGATGACTGACTAAGACACCCAGTTATCAACGTACAGCATAAACCGCTGAACCTAGAATCCTGAAAGTTTCTATGTAGGTTTATATAACATAAGTGAGTACCAAGAAAGGAATTTAGGGAATTTTTCACCCCTAAGGGGGTAAAATAGGGGATGAAAATATCTATTAAGAAAAAATAAAGTAATTAGGTGTTTTCACCTCTCTCTCTAGTTCTCTTTGACAATACGTACATCTGTGGCGTCTGTTTGTGTCGATCTATGATTTTTATCTGTAGCTTTAATTTAACGCTCATAAATGGAGATCGTTTTTTGTTTTTTCGAAAGACGGTCTCCATTTCATGTCATCCACATTTTTTATAATTTTTATCATTAACTCCATCACGACGAAGACTCTAAGACTTAGAATTGAAGACTCGAAATACTTGACATTGGTAGAAATAGCTGATCCGGCTGATTGCCATATCATCAAAAGAAGAAGAAGAACGCTCATAAATGTAACTAAGTGTCTTACTTGAAGAAATGATTTTGAATTTGAATTTGTGACCGCTGGCCCAAAAAGTTAAAGATAAATCTAGAGTCAGGGTTAACTTTGCACGTATGGCATTTAGGTCTTCGAATCAATAAAGATTTCAATTATACAAGAAAGTGCGAAAATTTTGCAGTAGTTCCGCGCTCCACCGAGTATCTCCAACTGGCTGAAGAACGGAGACTGTGTATAGTCTCGTGCTCTGACTGATGGCTTTCTTATATAGAGATGCTTAAATTGTATTTTCTCTCTAGGCGTGATTCAAAAGATCGCAATAGTATCATAAAAAAAGAAAATAAATAGCCAAATATTTTCATCACTTTAAATAAAATTTTTATTTCTTATACTTAATGACTTATAAGTTTTTATTGTACGCAGATAAGTGTATGACTTATGCATTTCTCAACCCATTTTATAAAGATAAAAGGTTTGGAAGCTGTCTACTATTTCAAAATATTTGTAATCAACAGAGTTGGCTGTGCAGAGTGACCATCTCAAAATAACGAAGCAGCTCCTACTTTCTTTGATCTTTGTGAGTGTTTCAACGTATTCTATTTGACATGTATTCTATAATGAATTTCTACTGTAAGGTATAAGAAACAGAACAAAAGTATTTTTTATTTCCAATTGTTACATTAGGAATAAAACTAGTAGAATATTCGGTAACGACTTGTGTCAAACGCACTACTGAGTGTAAGGCTACCCTATTTCACAAGGCTAAGTTCAGAAGAGCTCACACGATATCGATTCTCTAAACTCGGTCAAAGTCATGAGCTCAGTTGACTGAATTTAGGGCAAATAACAAAAAGACAATACCGATGATTCTGTAAATTGTCATTTTATTGACATTGTATTATTATCTGTATGTCCGATGTCTACCTACCTACATGAACAAACTTGGGCGTTGAGATTCGGCCGCGTCATACGATTGGTTAGCACGTGTGTTTAGAATTTCTAAATTTTCTTATTATCCTTGAGTGAATTTGTGACTATTGGGTCTCTTTTTTCTTATTTTGTGCTGTCCTAACGGTAAAGGTGTGTTGTTTGTGTGTTTTTTAAAACTTTAAGAGATCGACATGACCCGAAATAAACCTCCCGACCCACCCGACCCACCTGATAAGACAACATTAACTACTCCCCCTTTTACGCCTTCTCCTTTTTTTCCCAATCATCCCTTAATCCCCTCTAATCCTTTAGAACAGTTTGTAAATGTGGTGTGTAGTACAAAGAAACAAGAAATTAACAACAAAAATGCTTCAAGCTCTCGAAAACGGCATGTCGACAATGAGGTTAGTACTATCCATCCTCCAAAACAAATGAGGAGCCAGATCGGTCGTGACAAATATACTACTAGTGACAACGGCCCTTACATCGTCCACGTCTCTCGTGTTGAGAGCCAAATAGGCTCTGGTTCAACTCTTCATCCTGTTTCATTCGGCCTTTTCCTCTTTAAGAATAACGTGAACAATATTGTGAGAGACGGCCTAAAAAAGGTAGGCAGAAACAGAGTTTCTGTACAGTTTGCATCCCCTCAGGATGCAAACTCATTTTTAATTAATCCTCTTTTAAATTCCCATAAGTTTACTGCTAATATTCCCACCTTCAACATTACCAGAATGGGTGTAGTGTCTGGCATCCCCACAGATATGACTGATGAAGAAGTTATGAAATTTGTAACAGTTCCACAGGGCTGTGGGCAAATTATTAAAGTCAGGCGCCTCATTCGTAAGAATTTTATTGAAGGTGTATTAGAGTGGAAGCCAACAGAAACCTGTGTCCTCACTTTCGATGGCCAGGTTTTACCCAAAAGAGTGTACTGCTGCTACAACTCACTTCCAGTACAGCAGTATATCTACCCCACTGTACAATGTAGAAAATGTTGTAGATTTGGTCATGTTGAATCTATCTGCAGGTCTAAGCCACGTTGTAGCAAATGTGGCCATGACCACCCTGGTAATGGCTGTGATATAACTGAAAGGGAAGCTTTCTGTGTCCTGTGCTCCGGTGGGCATTTTGCTAACAGCAAGGAGTGCCCGGAGTATGGTAGGCAGAGGGCCATTAAAACTATGATGGCGGAAAGAAACATCTCATACATGGAAGCCAGCAAGATTGTCCCTTCACCCACCCGCCAATATGCTGACACCGTTAAATCCACACAGCCAATCCAAACCCCACAACCCTCTCATCACTCTACCCAGAATACTCAATCCCCTCAGCACACCCAGTCCTACCGTAAAACAGTTGTACGCCAACCTAAGCCTCGACCATCTATTTCTCATTCCTACGATAAAATTACTCACCAATCCCTTACTAACTCTTCCCAATCTTCGCAACCTAATGGCTGCGCTCTCATCAACCCATCCCTGGAATCTTCAACCATTAATTTGATAATTCAATTACTAACCTCCCTTCTAACCCCGAATGCACCCTCATCCCCCTCTGTTATACCGTCCAACGCTGCTAACACATTAATTAATCTCCTGTCCAACGTTAACAATGGCATCCCATCCAATATTCCTACAATGGAATGTGAGGAGCGTATTTCATAAGAAACACGATCTCACATTTCTATTGAATAAATTTAAACCTCTGGCTATGTCTCTTGCCGAGACCTGGCTTCATCCAAGTCTCAACTTCCATGTTCCCCATTTTAACATTCTTAGAGGCGATAGGTCTGATGGCTACGGAGGTGTCGCCCTCCTTGTTAATTGTGAAATTCCCCTTATCCCCCTATCTTTACCCCATTCCCCGATGACATCAGTATGGTAGCAGCGAAAATCTGTGGCGTGTCTGTGCTCTCAATATATATCGCCAACCCCCACCATAGTCTCCTGCCTGTATTGAGAGCCATTCTACATGACTTGCAGGGCCCAATATTGGTCATGGGTGATTTCAACTGCCATCACTTCAGATGGGGATCCGAGCATAGTGACTCTTTTGGTTTGGGTTTAGTTGAAATCCTTGATGACTTGAACCTCTGTGTACTCAACAACGCCTGTTCTAATATAATTTTATTTTTTTGAAAGTGTTTTTATAGATTTTGTTAAAAATGGATTGCATAATTATGAAATAAAGTGTAAAGAGTGAAGTGTAAAGTGTAAAGTGTAAAGTGTAATGGTACGTTTCTCTTCTATCTAGCGTGCGACTACGGCTTTTCAAACTTCTTTCATCCTTTTCCGTGTCATTTTCTGTCGGAGTTGGGTATTACTTTTTATTTTTTTTTATTTAACATGTTTTGGCGCTGTTATAATATTAATTTCTCTGCAAAGTATATATTTTAAATACCAATTTTAATACAATATAATATGAATATATCTATATATTTGAAATAACGCCTGTTCCAATGATACTATGGTATTTATTACAAATAATTTTTTTAACACAGAACTTTATGACCACTATAGGACGCCAAATTAGATTCCGTGCCATGTCATATAATGGCTATAACCAGCGGACGATCAAGATAATTCTAACTATATCTCATTTGTCCAGTTCTAATAAGTAGTTGAGGAGCTTTGAGGGAACAGATCAACATACGTACATACATAGCCCGTTAAAATTATAAGCCTCCTCTGGCTCTGCCGTAGTCGGGTAAAATAAAAGTTCTAAAATGTTAAGACTTACATGTTTTAATGAAACAAGAATGCTACTATTTAAAGTGCAAACAGCCGTAATTTTCAAAAGGATATTATTTATGTATTAGATTTTTAAAATTGAAAAAAAAACAATAGCAAGGGGCATAAACGTTGACATGTCTATCAGTAGCCATATTATACCATAGAGTGTGCTGTCTCGTTGGGATTATAAATTACAAGAGACTGATATCAAAACGACATAATTAACTGAATATGTTTCCATTGCACTTTGAATGTTTCTATGTGATAGTTTAAAATAACGCCATCTCTTATGATAGTTTTTGACTGCAATGCAATTCCACTTTGTTATTATCTACTTTGTGCAGTTGCCACTGGCGATGCAAAGCGCATGTGTCATAGTCAAGCAACAAATCAATAGCCATAGTTTCGCTCTTGAATCACCAGGAATACATGAACATTAAAGAGTAATCTTGTGTTTGTCTGAGTTTTAAACATTCTAGTTTTACGTAGATATTTGTTGATCCGACGTATTTTTAGTGTCGACGACATCTATAAGCTCTTAAAAGGTGAAAAAGAAAACTTGCCAAACCGTTATCACTACGAGGAGATTGTTTTTTAATGAATCATTATCATCTCAGCCGGAAGAAGTCTGTTGCTGGATATGCGCCTGCTCCAAGGCTCTCTACAACAACTGGTCTGTGTTGCCTACATCACACGTCTTTCTGTTGCCTTCATTAGGTTGTCGCTCAACCTTAGATAAACAACTACTATTCAATAACCTTCAATTTATCAATCAGTGATAGTTTGGTTTGATTTTAGAGAAATAGATTGAAAGCTTTTTTTATTTATATCGAAATACACCCCATTTTCTGTAACGGAATTGATGAATATCTGACTGTAAATTACGACATAAACTTGAGCTTTTGATATAATATCTAATGGAAATCAGAAAGCACAAAAATAGTCGCCATTATTGTCATATTAAAAAAACACGAAAATCCTCAGGGGTATCTGTTGTAACATATTAAGACTCAATACTCAAAAGTGTATATTTGTGTACTAATTTATACTTTGGCTATCCATATAGCATATTGGCTAGCCATATCTCTAAAGATATGGCTAAAAAAGGTTTAAAGAAAATTATTGTGTTCACGTAAGCCTTCGTAATTAACAAAAAGCACCTTTTATGTACCTAGATTGACTAATTAAAAACACTCGTATCCATAATATTTAAGAATTCGACAAAAGAAACTCAAAACTATTTAAATATATTCAATTATAAAAAACTAATATCTCTGTACATTTGCTTGTGATATTACACTTTAGTTTTTAAAAAAGTCAGCTAAAATGCGTTTTAAGAAGTATGTTCAATTGTTAGTTTTGCGATGAAATATAAACCTCTCCGTGACTCATCAGTTCCTAATGATAGAACCGGGTAATTGCGTTCTGTTATATCCATGAACTCGTGAAAACTCGTGAAAATCAATGAATATAATAAAGCAGGAATATATAGGTTCCATTATTTTTACTATTTTTTAAAATTGCAACCATTAATCTCTTCATAGCACATAATAGTCCAGTCATTATAGTAAGTTCACCTCGGAATTCGAGATAATCCGGTTGGAAGTCTGTTGACACCCTATAAGCTGTCTAAAAACCTAGATATAATAGGGTGTACGCAACTATTAAATTTCAAGGTCCAAGGTCATAAAAATCGTCTTTTTCGCTTTTTTTTAAATATCTGATTTCCTATGGGTTTTTTGCTATTTGTATTTATTATCAATATTGTAGAATACAAAATTCTCTATAATTTTTTTTATACGGTGAACCGTTTTCGAGACATAGGGCGGAGAGCACGCGGTCACGAGATCACTTCAGATCAAGCGGTGCCTCCGGTCGAAAACGCGCCATATAAAGTTGATGAGCCTAAATATAATAAATATAATAATAAAAATATTTATTTAATCTCCACAAATCACATCATGTTTACAGCATTGTTGACAGAATGCTCACAAGAAATTCGTAATTTGTGGGAGATCTGGAGTCCAAACTAAGCCGAGGCCTGTGCTATAGATCNGAATGTATGTGTATTAAAAGATATATAATTTTGTCTAGTATTGTTTACATGTTTCAACGTAATGTAAATAACATACGTAATACATGAAATCGCAATAGAATGTAATCCATCTATATGTATATATTGTACACATAAGTCTAAAGCCTCACCTCTAGGATGTCTTCCGTTTCCGAATAATTTAAAGTTTCTGTAGCCAATTAAGTATTCTACTTTTACATTCAGTTTTGCAATAGTTGGGTAAGATAACCATTTTATTTATTTTCTTGAACGACATACCTCCTCGGTACGGAAAAAACCTTTGTGCAAAAGAGGTGTTTACGGCAATCGTCTTACATACCGCGTAGTTTCTTCTAGTTTGAGCTATGTGCTTTCTTCTAGCCTCTGGTATGCCACTTAGTTTATGAAGAACAGATAGCATTATGTAAAGCTGGCGCATAGTGAGGACCTGAGCTTCTTCGTAAAGTTTTGAAGTAGGAAATTGTCTAGGTTTCAATAGGCTTACTTTCAGTATCATTCTTTGAGCTCTTTCAAGAGTTATAATTTTTTTTTTACAAGCTCGTCGTGGGTGTGTCTGCTCGTGCGTGCGTGCGTGCGTGCGTGCGTCAGTGCGTGCGTGCGTTTGTAATTTAGTCGTGGAAGGGTAAGGAATTTAGGGATCCATTATGTTTTTAAAGGCTTTTAAAGGCATCTACATCTCAATAAAAAAATAATTACATTTACTATGTTGGTAACTTAAAGTATGGTACGTTTGTTAAGTGTTAGTACACAGTTAGTACTTTACATCAAATACGGTTTTGTGTAATGTTGAAATGTATAATATATAGATAGATAAATTACTATACAATTTGCCTATAAAGATGTTGACTAATCTCAAGTAATAAATAATAGATGGCATTCCTTATTCATTTGTTCAACTATCTTAGGCCATAGAGTCCAAAATACAAATGAGTGTAATAAATAATATTCATAAACATTAAATTTTCACGCCAACTCGAAGTTACGATGTACACAAATGTATTCTAAATTGGGGTTGCACTTTGTTGTGTGTGTGTACTAGCACTAGCGCTCACAGGTTATAGAGACTCCAGGAGAGAAGGAATGAGGTTCTGTTAATGGACCAATCACAATGCACGTTTACCTTTTCACTCTTATAATATTGTCCTGCTTTGCAAGTGAATGAAATTACGATACTAACTCCACCGTTGTTATGATATCCTGGTACATGTGCGGATAAAAGAAGCTATTTAGAATCGCAGTTCAACTTCAATAACAGAAAAAAATAATGTTGAAATAATATAAATAATGAAACAAGAACCATAGAAAGTATTTTTTAAATAAGTTATTTATAGTAATAGATAACAACAAATGTCATATCGTTCTTCTTCTTTTGATGAATGGCAATCAGCCGGATCAGCTATTTCTGACAATGTCAAGTATTTCAAGTCTTCAATTCTAAGTCTTCGAGTCTTCAAGTCTTCGTCGTGATGGAAAATATAAAAAATGTGGATGACATGAAATAGGGACCGTCTTTCGCAAAAACAAAAAACGATCTCCTGTTATATCGTTTTAGATACCTCTATGGCAACATATGTCAATTAATGAACATTGTTTTGATAGTAATAATGGAGATCGTTAACTCGCGGACATGAAAATTAACATCTCGCACACCCACTCTTTTTAATCCTTAATGAAAATCATATTTTCTTATTAAAAGTAACAAATTAACAACTAAGACTCATTCAATTTGGTACACACCTTAGTACAGTATACGAGAAGTTCATGTGGAAGATTTGGAAAAAGTCGATAATTTTGAAGATCCTGATCAATATAATCGCTCAAACAGTTTAAGTTATTGTTAATCTATCATTAGTTGTTTAAACTGAACCGTGAACTTCCCTGTCAAATAACTATACATTTCGGTTTTGCAAGTCTTGGATTGAGACATATATGTCAGATAGACACATATTTATCAGAAAATGTATCTGTCAAATAATATTATGGCAGATAACTATTTGAAACCTTAGTGTGCAAAATTTGAAAATAATCTTAAATTATAAAGTGTCGAAATCGAACGATTACCGATTCCGTCACAGTTACAGTTACGGCAAAGCGTTCTGGGAGAGACAACAAAATTAAACGACCTATTGCTAGTGACCGATCTAATTAACGCAGTAATTAATATATTTTATTGTCTGTTACTTAAAAATTTACTTTCTTACTACTTTATTTTTCGTATAGCCCAATAGTGGTCGCCGTATGATTGGTGAAGCGGTTCCTTGTGACTGCGAGATTGCAATTGGTTTTTTTGGTATCCGATACGTTTTGAGATCACATCTGCTTTGCTCAATCTTGCTGAATCCTTCCGACCTGTAAGTTTTTACTAAACTTTCAAATGCTGACAAAACATTGGTGACAAACGGCTTGACATATTCAATAAATTTACGCTTAAAGTTAGTTTGATCTAAAGGTGGGAAGAAATATAATTCTCGGACACAAAACCCAACGAACCTGAGACCAATTTAAATAAATCTGAACCTATATTCATTTCTTTGTAATAAAAATTTATTTGCAAAACACATTTTATTTGAAATGATACAAGCAGATTGTTTTTTAGGCTTGTAATATTTCAAATGGTAATCAAAGCCAAATTATGTTACGCGGTATTGATGAGTTTGACGCGTAATAATTGTATGTGTATTATTGCACATTCTTACACGTCATAAGACGAACAATAAATTCATCCACTTAACTAATTAAGCCTGCTAAACTGATTAATCAAGTATGGAAAGGATTGTTACGTACGCCGTGTCACAGAAAAGGAGGACTCTCAGCCCTTTTTAAGAAAAGGTCTTTCTATTGCTACTATGCAGGTACTTAATATTATTACGACTTCCGCATTATATATATGACGGAGCAGGGTCCCCGTAATTATTTTTAAAAAGCGTGACACCAGCATTGCCGGCGTCACAATTTTCATGGACAGGGCTATCGCTCATATTTGATAATCAAATTAAACACAAGTTATACCTTTTATTGATTTATTCTTGAACTTCTGAGGAGGTCCGATCGCTACGACAGTACAGTTGAGAATGTGCAAACCCGGCGTGCGCTCGGCTTTTTATAGCAAAACTAGGTGGTGAAAAAATACACCTAACCTCGCACAATAAAAACAGTTTTTACATTACCAATTGTTACAATTTGATAATCAAACATTTTGAATTATTTTAAAAGCTATTAGCATGTGTAAATATATTTTTAATATTAATTTGTGATAAAAACAATGACCACATGCTTTCACATGCAATTCTCTTACAAACATAATACATAAAAATAATCTGTATTTTAATCATAAGAAATATTAATCTATTACTCATTAATGTCTTACACGCAATCTATTACTTATTCCAAATAATCAAATCTAATTTGATATCGAGGTTATTCCTGACACGTGTTTTCGTTTCGTTGTTTATTTTAAAGCCTGGCAGCCCGCCGACATATATAATTATTCCCAATATAAAATTAATCATGTATTGCAAGGGAATTTACAAAAATACATAAACACAAAAACATGAAGACTAAGAACGTAAATTTAAGAATTACATAAAGTGTTCCTCTGTGTGGGGTTTGAATCCACAACATTCATAGCAGCAATGCGACTGCTGAAACCACTACGCTATCCGTACAATCAATAATCAACTGAAAGGGAGAATGTGGCTGTTAGGACGCGCATGCGTAAGCTCAGTGCTTGTCACAAGACGAGTCGAACGGCAGAGCTTTATGGGTCTGTGCCGGGAACAGATGTGCATCACGTTTAAAAACTTTTTGTCGATTCAAATAAGTATATGGATATGAACTGTGATGTTCACAAAAAGTAATTAAGTTAATAAAACGCAGCGTGTCGTTAGCACTTNGAGAGATATATATAGATATATATAGAGATATAATAAGTGACTATCAAACATCAAGTACGAACTCATTGGAAGTCGATAAAAGATGCCCGCTGTTGATGAAGATTTTAAGGTTTGTTTTTTTCAAGTTTGTATCTACTGCAAAATTAAGCTGAAGTTCGGGTCATTTTAAAAACCTTATGTTGATTGTGATTTCTCAACAAATATTTTTGATGAAACCTAATCATAAATAGCGTGTTTATCTTTTCGAGAAACCCTTTAATGATTTTGCTCTAATTCTGTTAATAAGTTAAGTAAATTTACATTTACTTATCCTTATTTTTGTAAGAATCTGCACTTAAATTGTAAAAACGAGATCTTTTAGAATCTGCTTACCGCCTGTCTGGATGAACATCTATACGTCTGTCTGGCCGTGTGTTCGGAACCAGGCTGTATCTTCGTGATAGCTAGATAATAGAAATTTTCATAAATGATGTATTTCTGTTGCCGCTATAATAGTAAATACGAAAAATAGAATAAAAACAATTATTTAATATTCTCTTTTTTCGATGTTAATAACGACAACAGGTACGAAACCCGACAGAAAGACAACTACATTAAACTCCTGCAAATGCAAAACTGCTACTAAAAAAAAACGTTTTTTATTAATTTAACATCCTTATACTTGATTGAATATCTCCTGAGAGAATGTTGAGAAATGCCACACTGACTGTTTATGCAATATGGTTTCCAAGTATTGAGATTATGTTTTCATATAAGAATTCTCGTACGTGCACAATTTATTCTAGAAGCTATATTCATACCGAATTACTTGGTAATGCCACTTGCCACTTGCCCATATTTTGTGGCGACCGTGACAGAACCTGTTCGCTATTTTCAGAGTCCTAGTGACGAGGTGTCCTTTCAGTGCTGAACACGGAAGAATTAACCAAACAGTCTCGATAAGCAGTCAACATCCCAAAGAGGGCTTTGTGGTCATTTATACAGATAGTCGACCTTCATTACGGATTTGCCTGTTTCTCATTCTAATTGTGAGCTTATTTCTACTTATTTCCAGTTTCCTCTTTTATCTGTGATAATTGCTGATTACTTACCTGTAACGTTTGGTTTTATACCGGCTAAGATTCAATAATCTAATGTATAAAATTCTCGCATCGCGGTGTTTGTTACCAAACTCCTTCAAAATGGCTGGCCCGATTTTTATGAAATTTTGTGTGCGTTTTGGGTAGGTCTGAGAATCAGCCAACATTTATTTATCCACTCCTTTTTAATTTTATTGCCAATTTTTAGTACATGGCAAGACAACGTTTGTTGGATCAGCGAGTAATCTATAAATCTGCCTCACTATTAATAAAACGTGGGTTTTTTTAAGTTTTGATATTGATATACGGATTCAACAAGCGCTATGCAACAACAAAAGCTAAACATAGTTAGCTACAATTATATGTCCCTACTTCAATTTGCACTTTATTTAATTCGTAGCATTATAAGGCTGCTATCAATTAACTCTTAGATGCATCTAATAAGTGACCTCTTGTACACTTGTCGCAATCAGCTTTTTAATTGAAATATAACCAATTTTTCAGAGTGACCTTTCGAGAAAGCACCGACAGCGCCTCCTTCAAGCTGTGGTGCACTACTGATAAGAAATCGGATTCGTGTCATCGGCATTGGTGGATCATGCAAAGAGGAGCGCATTGTACTCCTTAGTTGTTTAACTTTACTTACTTAATTCGTTTGATACTTTGTCTTTGTGAAAATCTGTGTGTCTAAAATCGTGGTTCTATTCAGGGTTTTTTTGACCATATTCAAAACCTATTTAGATTCTTTGTTGCCACTAGAATGTATATCTTGTGTGAAAGTCAATAAGTAAGAGTTGAAATAGACACAAATCAAAGCGTTGTTTATTTTGTCGGGTGTAAATAGAGGACCGATTTGAATAGTGAATTAAGCACCCACGATTTAATTGAACCACAACTAACAAAACTAGCTACATATATGATCATCAACAGTGGTAGTCACTTGTTTGTTGTAAGAGAAGCAAAAGCAAGATAATTAGGGTGATTTTAAAGTATTGTACCTGTATAAGGTATAAAATGCATTTTTAGTGATGTTTAAAATCCTTTTAGAATCAGGAAAATGTGATTCCATGAAAGTAGAGTTGATTTTATTTGTATATGGAAACCGCAATCTGATCCATCTGGTTTGATTAATTTTTATAGTAGTCTTTGTACGTTATAAACTGGAACTCTAGAATGGTCTTAACTACAGATGTCAATTAAGCCTATTCTTGTGCGTACATTTATTTTGCTAGTAGTTAATTTATTATTGTTTTGTAGTCAAAACCATACAGGAATTCTTTCTTGCAATTTTTTTAAAGTTGCCAGTTTGTATTTATAATTTCCCTTTTAAAAGTAGGTTTTACAAATATGGATCATTATCACATAGTGTTAGGAATGTAAACCTTTACACTGAGTTGAGTTCTGTTAAATATGTCTCTAATACTAATGTGCTTAATACCTTTTACAAGATTTAAAAAGTTCTTGAAAAAGACAAAGCATGACACTTTTTGTCATTAAATCGACCTTCCTCAAAAACCCTTCACTGTTTCTCGTGTAAAATATTATTTGTGTTCATAATTGCTGGCGAGGAAAGAATTTGATGAAATATATATTCAGTTCCAGACATCATTCAACTTCGCGAACCACTACTGCTGAAACTCGAAGAAAAGAACTCTTAAAAGCTTGCAGACTACAGGTTAATACTGGTCATTCGTGACATACCCTGTAAGACCATGCTTTTGTAGTTAAGAAATCAGAAGCTCGTCTCTACAGGAATGTTACGACTGAAATACATAGCTACTTTGTCACCATTCAAGATTCGAAGAAAGAAGAAGGCTGATCCCGATTTAGCAAAACCTTTTCAAATCTATATTGTATTTTTTTTTTTACACGTAAGTAATTATCATACATTTTATTAATCATATACTTTTATAAATAACTTTTGTATATTATGTAAATGAAAGAATGTATGCAATGAGCCACATAAAGAAGAAGTGAACAGGTTGTTTTTTTAAATAATTATTACTAAATTTTACAATTTTTATTAGTTTTTTCTGTCAAAGGTTTGCAAAACTGATTCAATTCCTGAGCAAGACACGCCAAAATTGATGGGTCTCTATAGTTCTGCTTGGACTATATTCATAGACATTAGGTTTCGCTCTTTAGTCCGTGAACTATTCAGTTGGCTAAATTATCTTTCCCAAAGGCATTGCTTGTTAGAAACAATACAAACCTATTATTTAAATTAGTAAAATTTGTCAAGTGTTGTTTTAGAAGCGCTTTAAATCCAGTTTTCGTATATGCGAACTATATAAAATGAGAGTCCATATTAACAGCGTCATTTAATATTGTGGAAAATACGGGAACATTTTTTTTATATGAATTGATCATACATTTCTAGTATATTATGTAAATAATCCATAAATAACAATGAAGTATCTTTTAATATTACATAAAATTAATTTAGATATTGTGCCCAGACTGAATATTTAATATTACGTTTTTTGTGGTATATAGACAACTTAATGATTAACCCTTAATGATAGAGACCAGTCTCTATCTACACTTGCCTAAAGTATTTGCCACATACAGTAAGGATTGTTGCGAACCTCTACTACTGAAAATTGTAGACTTGAATATTCGATGACTTCAGGTTATTATATACCCTGTCAGACCATTCTCTTCGTGTTTTAATTGGATCGAGTGGGTGGTCTACACAGGTATCTTACTGTTGGAAAACTCGCTACTTTGTCATCATTCAAAATTTGAAGAAAAAGGAACGTGAACGAAAAATTTACAATACAATTCATGATATTGTTTACTTTATATCAGTCGATTTCATAACGATTTCTATTAAAGCCAGGTAAATTAATATCTTAGTCGAAAGTGATTAAAAATACCGTTGACTAACAATTTATATCAACTCAAACTTCTGATGCTTGTTGTGTCAGAAATCAGATAAATTCTTGCATATTCCAGTCTGAATCTGTTTAGCGAATCCATAAATTAAAAATATTTGATTTTAGCTTTATCTATTGAACCAAAATAGGGGGCACTAATACAAAATTTAATTGTAGAGTAAATTTCCTCACAAAATTGCAAACTAAAATTAAAACTATTAATAGGGAGCGGATGAATGTGTTTTATGTCTATCATAATTAAAGCCAAAGAAAGTGTACTCGGCATGGGCGAGGCGACCCCGAGGCTCCCTATAGCGACTGCTCCGATGCAGGTTAAAAATAAATGACACTAAAAATTGGGGATGGTTAAACTTCTATGTCTTTGGATATTTTATTGAAATGGTCTTTGCATTTACAAAAACTTAGGTACATTAAGAACAATGGCGGAATGATAGCGGATAGAAATAAGCGAAGAAAAGTGTCTTCATTAGAATGAATACTAAATGATTTCGATTTTTTCTAGTTATATTCAAGACTGCCAAAATAAAAAAGGTATAAAAAGTGTATTTGATTAATTCATAATGTACTAACAACTGTCAGTACAAATAGTGTTAGTATTTATTTTGAAATTGGAAATACGCTTTCTTTTATTTATATTTAAAAATGGTAAAAAATAGTTTATGTTTTTAGAATATCACTGGTAATAATAATATAAAATAGTTTATATATTCACATTTAAGAGTACTACTTAAAACGAGCCTTTGTGATCTTCCGTTGATTTATTTCTTTTCGAAATCAATTAAAATCATTTAAGAGTTACAGATCACAATGAGAAAAAAATAAAATAAAATAAAACATTTACATTGAATGCAATAATTTTGATCATAAAATTTTACGCAAAGCACAATTTTAATGAATCTTACCATTTTACACGTTAACAATTTAAACTTATTTTATTAAATAATGTCTACTGTATCACATACTCAGTTATTTATTCATACATTAAGAAGATTATTCACAAATACTATTATATTATTTAAACTTTGGAACATGTGGTTAGGTGCTGACTGAAGCTCTCTTGTTTTCGCGAAGTATCACGTCATGTGTTTATATTTTTTACAAATGCTTATTTATGTGAGTCTATTTGTTTGTTGCAGTATGTGATGTATGTGATCAGTAACAACGAATGCAGACGGCAAGCGGCGCGGTTCCAGCTAGCGATATTCAGAATTGAAGTAATCAAAGATAAATAATAAAAATGACTTGCTCTCATTTTGGCCTTTTTTAACCCCCAACGCTAAAAGGGAGTTATAAGTTTGTCCTCGATGTCTGTTTGTGTCTGTGTATCTGTCCGAGGTATCGTAGCTCTCCAACAGAGGGCCCGACTTCGATGCAGTTTTTCATTTGAAAACCAGTTTCCTTGCGGCGGTTCTTAGCTATGTTTGGTTCATATTGGCCCAGTAGCGTAAGAATATCAGTTCATTTCTTAAATGTTGTAAGGAATTTTTTGCGTATGATTACTCGATTAAGTGCTTGCGTAGGAGGTTTTAAAATTTTTGTTTTTAGTATTATGTAGCCTTCATACGTAACATACAATTTTACGCCTCGTGTTTTGATTGTAATGCTAAATTTATACAACAGTGTCTGCCCTCACCTTGTCAAGCATCACGGTAAAAGAACAAGCCTATGATACTCACTGTAGCAGCAATAATTAAGAACGCATTCAAAGAGTCTTAAAAGCAAGACAAAACAGCCAACTGAACTTTCTAAGAACCCGATATGAGAAATATAAGATGTAGCAACCCTCAAGCTGTTAATGTATTTATTGTGCTATATAACAATTAACTATTAAATTCTCCATCAGCACAGATTGTGGCGATCATAGTTATTATTGTTCAAGTTACATGAGGTTTTGTTCCATATTAATATTATATTAAAATATAAATAATAATAAATTTATATATAAGAATAAAGCTATCATTATTCCTTAATTAAATGATACATAACTTAATATTTAATGTGATTCGAGAAATTTAAAATAAATTTAAATTTGATAATAACAATACTAAATAAATCATCACCAATTAAAATGAATATGCTGAAATTAATCTTTGCATGCAAAACAAATCACTATTTTTAAGGACTTCTCTATTGAGTAAAGGCCTCCTTCATTTTCCTCCACTTTCTCTAACAATTCTTATTTAAATCTACAATCATTTATTCAATTAAGACACTAAGTTTATTTAAGTAATTAAGACATTTATGAACATTCAATTGAAACTACAGATAAAAATCAATCTGTTATTTGACACAGATAGACTATATCCACCCAGTCAATTCCCGCTGTTTCCAGTATTTCGTAGAGCCCCATCTGCTATTGGTCACACTACAATACACTAACCGATTATTGGATTGGCTTAAAGAAAAATATACTGGCCGAAGAGTATTCAAGTCCGCATGAAGTAGTTTATTGAAAAATTTAATAATTTTTGCGCATATATTTTGCGCTCCACTTAAGTAAACTATCAATTATGGCACCTACATATTTCACTTGGTTGGTTCTGCTTATAATCATACAGTCACAAGAAGGGTAATTGAGATTTAATTCAGGGTCGAGTAATTTAAGAAATTACGTGTCTACCGATGTTTAAATTATACTTGATTTCGGGCACGTTAAGTAGGTGGTTTTATCAAGATAAAATAGTTTTTACTGAGCCACAACATTACCAGACCCAAAGGCAGCTCACCAAAGTCTGCATGCATTACGCAAGTTACTAGCACTAGCAACTCTATGTCATCCGCGTAAGTAACAATACTGAAATTAGGGATTGAAAGCTTAGTGAATAGTAGCATAGTGAATTTATGTACAGTAGAAAGAGCGTTGGGTACACCAAATACTGAGCCCCGAGGTACACCGTAATCCAAGGACGCACAACCACTAGAGTGAGAATCGATTTTAACACATGGAGTTCGTTCAGAAAGATAATTGGAAAATATGCCTGGATCTAATCGAAATTGATACAGTGTCAAAAGCCTCTTTTATGTCTTAAAATGCCTGTATTTATTAGTAATAAATTTTTAACAGTAGATTTTGCAACTGAAATTGCACTGCTATCATTATTTTTTTTTAATTTATAAAAAAGGGACGGACGACACTAATAAACGACTTGATGGATAGGGCGATAAATTAGTTAGAACAAAACATTATTGATTCGTTATACGAATTTTGTCGTGGGAAACTTCTCACATCTGGATGCCATAAAAATCCATATTATAAGTGTACGTAGTAAAAAGGGTGATTACCTGAATCATCGACGGTTTCGAGAAGAGAGACGAGGGTAAGGAAAGGGCAGTGTGTGTAGAACCTCGGAGGAGATAGGACCTCGAGAAGAAGGCGCGTCTTGAGTCGGTGTGACGAAGGGTTAACTTTAGTAAGTTAAAAGTATTACATAGAAGAAAGTCGGGTGAGCCACTGCCTTCTATAATAACTTGTAGGGTAAAGAGTATTAATAATTAAATGTCTATTGGTCCGAGTATCGTAGTATTTATTAGGTAACTAGATCTAACCTTATAGTTTTATTTGGTAAGTATTGCCATTGGTTTTATTGGTACCTTTGATTGGCGATGTATGAGTAGGCTTCTATATAAGGCCTGCAGTGAGGTGAAGCGAGGTATGGTCGAGTGGAGCTCGGCGACTGATCATCTCTTAGTTCTGCTACACGATTATACCTCGGAAATCTGTCAATGTGGTGCTTTATACTGAGGTTGGTGGCGTGTTTAGGTTGTGGGATGTGTACTCACGTGCTGGGAGTTTTGAAGGTTGGCTACTCGGCCTTCTGTAGGCTGGATAGGCGCTATTGCAGTATGTGTCGCCGGGAGAATTTGGATTCGATCTCCAAACCAGGTAGGCGTTACCGCACGCCGCCTAAGATATCTCTATATCGGGTACCGGATAGCATATGGTAATGCACCTGGATGTAAACCGCAACTGATATAGCATTTGACTGGCCGTCAGAGCGCCTATAGTTAAAGATTGTTAATTCACCTAAATCTTGGGTACACAAAGGAAGATAGCGTGATCAGAACAAACCAATTGCAATGTGCTTAATGTATTTAATTGTCTATGATACTTCCATTTGATCCGCGTGAGGCTTTTATGCCAGTGGAGGAATTACGAGTCTGGCGACGGATTCCACAGGGTAGCACGGAGGAGGGGTGCTATCCCAACCCTCTCGTGAGGGTTGCTGATGGTTTTAACGAAACCACCTTGTTAGATAGCCGATTATTTACGTTACTCAGGCTAGGCTCGATGAGGCACCATCACACAGGGTCCCTATAATTATTTTTAAAAAGCGTGACACTAGCATTGTTGGCGTCACAACTTGCATGGACATGGCTATCACTCATATTTGATAAACAAATTAAACACAAGTTATACCTTTTCTTGATTTATTCTTGAACTTCTGAGGAGGTCCAATCGCTACGACAGCACAGGTGAGAATGTAAGTCGGCGTGCGCTCGGCTTTTTATAGCAAAACTAGGTGATGAAAAAAATACACCTACCCTCGCACAATAAAACAGTTTTACATTACAAATTGTTACAACTTGATAATCAAACATTTTGAATAATTTTAAAAGCTATTAGCATGTGTAAATCTATTTTTAATGTTAATTTGTGATAAAAACAATGACCCCATGCTTTCACTTCAGAAATGCAACTCTCTTACAAACAGAATACATAAAAGTAATCTGTATTTTAATCATAAGAAATATTAATCATTAATGTTTTACATGCAATTTATTACTTAATCATAATAAACAAATCTGATTTGATATCGAAATTATTCCGGACGCGTGTTTTCATTTCGTTGTTTCTTTTAAAGTGTGGCAGCCCGCCGACATGTATTATATTACTAGCATACTCAGGCTAAAGCTTATTAAATATTCGTTGGTGTATTGTACAAATATGTAGGTATCCTTTAGTGTGTGGTTTTTATTATAGAGCAATAATTTATGTGTGTATTTATCATACGCAGAACTGCTTTATTAAGTCACGATAGGGCTTGTCTAGTTATATTGTATTCCAGTTAAAGCCATACGTCAAATTAGTTTTTTCCTATGTTTTCTTTTCCTAATATGTCTTTCTATATTGTCTTAAATCCTATCAGTGTAGTACTCTACGTGACGTGCTTAGTGTAACTAAAAACTTATGTACTACGAACTCAGACACATCGTTATCTTAATAAATGAAGCCACTAGCACACGCGTACCAGTAGCTCTTCAAAAATTAACCAGTTTGAAACCGGAAACACATCTCGCCACATGAGCACGGTGAAAAAGTTTGATATACGTCTTGAGGTAACGAAACCATACCGCGAGTCATAATTTTTGATCAGCGCCACCTAGTCACGATTCGGTAAACCCGAAAGTACTACATTAAATTAAGATGTACGCCTATATCCTTGTAACAGAGCCATAATTTTGTTGAATTTTAATTATTTGTTTGAAGTTCTTATATTGAAAGGTTATACAATTAGAGAAAAAAATACTATTGACTGTTTATGAAAAAGAGGGGTTCAAACATTTTTATATAACTAGTGGTGTAAAACACAATCTATTAAAAATAAATATGCGAAATTTCATATTTTCGTAAGAAGGGGTACAAAGTTTTTGCATCACGTGTTAATGTAAAAATTAGAAAATATATGATTTCTTTCTTCTTGTTTAATATCTGCTTGTGGACATGTGGCTCTCGACCGCTGAATAAATAAACAAACATTTCGGATCTAACTCAGAGCATCATCTAGTCCCAATATTAAATGATATAAGTATAAATTTACTTGGTGGCATTCAGTTTCGAAAAACATATTAGAATATCCGAGAGCAGAAAATTATGCGTAGCTTTGATATTTTCAAGTAATGAAAATAATAAGTAATAACAAAATAATAACTTTCCCATTCGAATTACCTCTCTAAATAATAATAAGTGGGAACCCCAACTTTCCTTTCATAATAACATCACATCATTAATTTACAAAATCCTACACATTTTTGATATTCATTGACCTATTTAGCTTTTCACCTCCATGGGAGAGCTACGTTTCAGCACGAATGGGCCGGTTCGACCAGAGTGATAACACAGCTTTACAGAAAACCGGTGTGAAACAGCGGTTGCGCTGTGTTTCATTGAGTGAGTGAGGATAACAGAGACCCGTAACCCCTACACCATCCCTCTCGTCATCCTCCTCCCCATCCCCCATAGGCTGGCAACGCACTTGTGATGCTTCTGGTGCTGCGGGCGTTTATAGGTAGCGGTAATCGTTTGACACCACGTATTCCATAAAAAACAATTTTCAACCTCTTTTATTAAGGAGAGGCTTGTATACAGCAGTGCACTACTAACAGCTGTTGTTCATGATGATGACCCATTTCCAAACTTTGGATACTATATTTTAGTGACTAAAAGCGTAAATAGTTTTGAGGAAATACATGCAAAACTTCACGAAGATTGCGACAAACAGAGTAGTTATAATAATACATGGCTTTTGTTAATAACTATCATATGTTATATTTTACAATATGTTTTATAAGTTACAGGATGTAAGGTTAAGTAAAACAAGCACAGCCGTAATGAAGTTTATATCCGCACGAGTACTAGGAGAACAGTACTAGCTGAGGGGTTCTCTCACCAAGCGTACCAGGCAGGGAAAGGATTCCACTCGTACTGAAAAATGCAACATTAGTTGTGTTTAACGATACACAACTAGATGTTAATAAGACTAAGTTTGTAAATAAAATTAACAATTATGATAAAATTGCTTCAAAATAAATACGCGTATCTCACTCTTTGCCCGAGATAAAATACTAATTTAGAAGTTAGTGTTTATTAAATACAATAAAGAATTCCTTACACCAATTTAGAGACTTGGTTTATATTCAGGAATTGCCAAAGAATCATAATTATGATTACTACCCAACTACTTCAGAAGGAGGGTAATATGTATGACAGATGCCAAATGAATTTTCAAAAGAGAGCCACCAAACGGAAATGAGGGAGTGGCTTTGTTTTTATTTGGGGATTAAAATTTAAATATTGATATTTAAAGAAAATGTCGGTTTATTGAACTAAATAGTACAAATAAAGTTAAGAAAAATATATATTCAGCGTTTATCAAGAACTACAAACTATATGCAGTTTAACGTTCCTCATAAGAAATATTGTGAGAGGAATGGTAATCTCAGCTACAGTTTACGTTACTTTTTTGTAAACATTAAAAGAATAACTGTGTTCGTAGTCTTTACGTAGCTCGATTCTACTGAGTCTACGTATCTATCAATCCTGTAGCACGTGTAGATCCATTACCAGTATACATCATTTAAATTATTTCGATTAACTGTCATTGGGAAACTGCACAAGTAATGAAATAATATTTTATTTATTAATGATTCTTTTCACTATTTGTGCATATGCTGTTTATGCTTCGAAACTATGCACAAAAACTAGATCGACACCAGACCCTGAACCTAGTCGAGTAGCTAAAGAGAGTACTCTACAGACGAAGAAATCTTTTTGTATATCATGCTATCCTAGTCGCCTTGGTACAAAGTTTCACGTATTGATTAGCCTGTACCTAGACAGGTGCCTCGGTACGAAAAACGACAGTGAACACGCGTGTTTGTGGAGTGGCTTGCTGTGGTAGTGTAAGACTACACAGAATAATTTAAGATTTTCTTAAAGGAGAAGAGAAAAAGTGGTGATAAAATTAAGTAAAGTAATAGTATATGAAATATATCCAAGAGTAAAAGATAAAAAATAACGTTGAGGCATACAAGCTTAAAGCTTTGAAAGTTAAACTTATACGAGTGCAAGTACTTTTACTAGATGTCTAATACTGAGGTAATATTTGAATTTTGGCAGATTAGGCAAAACACATTAGTTTAGATCTATAGATCGAACAGGTTATGATGTACAGAATATTGTAAAATGTAAAGAATATTAATTGTTTCAATAAAACAACGACACAACGTTTTTCTTTTTTAAAGTAGATGGATGTGGGATTTCCTAGTCCAGGATACCTGGCGCTCCTCGGCGGAGTCCTTCAGCCATCTGTGGACGACGATTTAAAGTATGTTTTTACCGTAAAACTCTGCGATGATAGAATTTACATAAAAATATAGTAAGAGGCAGCGCACGCATGGTTTCTACAATCTTTAAATTAATGTAGTTGCTAATCAATGGTTGAGCCTGTTAGGTTTTAAGGTTAGTTGGCAATCATAAAGTACAAAGAGTTAGTGTTGAACAACAGATTTAATTACTATCTATTAAGATAATTACATCGTAGTAGTACGTAGGCTATCCGTCACTCCTCGTGCTTGTAGATTTGATGTATAGAGTTAGAAAGGGACTTCGCTTGGTTCTTTAAACACGTAGTGAATTTAGTTAATCAAGAATTGAACTTATCCGGTTCGAGGTTATTAGGATATCATGAAACATAAAGAGTTGGCATTGAAGTCTATGGTGTACAAGACAGAAAGAGACAGCGTATAGTTCTATCTTATTTGCAAATCAATAGTAAAACTTACCAGGTGCAATGGATTCGGATATCATAAAACGTAAAGAGTGTGTTTGGTTAAATCAACAGGTCTATTTAGATCGCGTTGTAGCACGTGGATCGTGGCAAGTTAATGAATGAAGCTTAATTCGTACACACATTCATAAATCATGGATTTTTTCTGAATTGTTAACTGGTACTTTTTGCTATAATTGTATTACATTTACTGCATCATTAAAATTTACAAACTATATAACACAGTGAGAACTTCAGAAGGAGTGTTACTATTAGTTAACTTTTGAGTCACTTAGTGCAATACTGCGGGCATTAAACTATCCTCCACGTACTGTTTGTTATTACTCGATTTTCGTTTAATATAAAGTTATAAGTGGAGACATTTATTTACATTTCAGCATCACGTCATATTTGATACAAAAACATTCGTTTAATAAAGGAAATTCCTATTGGAATTTGAGTTTTGTGTTTGTGTTTTGTATCATATAAAATTTTAAATATTGTTAAAAAAACATACATTCAATCAAGATTTATTACAACAACTATTCTGTATATTTGGACTATCAGCGCGCGTGAAAAGCTCCAGAACATCCGGCGCTTCGCGGAGCTGAGACCAGGCAGTGCTGAGAGTTGTTTAGCTCCTAAATTAATTAATGTTCACGTCTCTATCCAAGAGATGTTTTATTCTTCTGTTCCAATACAGCAATAGATAATAAGTACGCGGAATCATCAGCTCAATTCAAGATAAGCTTTGTGGCATTACAAAATTCCAGCCTGTATATATTTCGTAGATGTTCATAAATTATTATTTTTGATAATTTACCGTCAGAAATAATAATATCTTATTATAACTTCTATTGACACACAGATTTTACTCCTGTGTTTAATGAAACCCATGAATATCATTACATCGGTAATAACACAATCGAGTTCATTTCGAAGTAACGTTGGTCGATACTCGATGTACCTTAATTTTATACACATATATATATTTGTAAATATAATATACAATAAAAAAAAATGCCAGGTAACACTAAAATTTCTAAATAAATATAGCGATATTCTATTTACGGAATCCTGATACTATATAGCCTACAGAAGTCTCAACTATGTACAAATATACGCAGATTCGCGCAACTTTGTCTGCGGTTTGTAGGGCCCGTAGTGTATGTTTAACATACCAGACATTTTTTTATCATAAATAAGGCTATAGTGAGTCAATCTTTAAGACTATTTATGCAGTCATAGATTTTTTCTTAACTTTTAACTTTTCTACATATTTCTGCCAACTTTAACTTTTAGCTACTAGCTCACCCGACGAACTTCGTACCGCCACATTTTTTTTGTAAATATATTCTGATTTTCTTGTTCATTTTCTTGGAAACTTGATGTAGTAATTATGCTCACCTCCGCGTCTCACAGGTAGTGGACAATCGCGATAAAAAATATTGCAATTACTAACTTTCTCCTAATAAAAATGAACACTTAAAAAAATTTATCCAATTTAGTGCAGTTCATCAGCATTTATGCATGTACATATATTTAGGCGATTCATTTTTATTTATGTAGATTAGTGAGATACACTGAAATGAATATTGACATGAGGTAAATAATACTAGGATCCTTATTTCATTAATTATTTATTCGTTCTTATCCTTCTTATTGGTCTTGTTATTTCTTCCCACTTTTTTTAATTGTGTTCATAATCCATCATTTTGTTTTTTAAAATCTATCTACGTAAAATGTGCTTTATATTGATATCTAAATTTTAGGTGGATATCTCAAGTTTTGTATCATGATTTATGGTTTGATGAAATTAATATATATGCTGTTCTGGAAAAGAGGCGGGATCACGATTAACCTTTCATGTGTGTGTTTAGTCAGTTTTCATTTTATTTTCCCTCTCTTTTCCATTGAACAGAAAGAAATGAATAACCACTGAAATAACAAATGAACAAACACTGAACTACATGTCTTGTGGTGGCACACTCACACTTAGTAACAAGAGGGTAGCCTGATCAACAATTAATATATATCTACATATAGACATTTAGTCTTTCTGAACTCTTTAATAGTTATGAATTCCTGGTAGAGATGTCCGCATCTGTACATGGAATTCCGTTGGTACCTACTATTCAAGTTCCTAGTTCACCAGTCACACATACGCTTTATAAACACGTCATTAATCACACTTTGTAAGTATATAACAATAAAATGGTAAAAAATAAAAAGAAAAGTAATTAAGCTTTAGTGTGGTGTGGTTTTACGTATTGTAGAAAGTGATAGTTTTATTGGCGATTCCTAATCATATTATTGTATGGTATGGTAATACTAATATAAACTTATAAATTAACTATGCATGTGCAGCGAAGAACGTGAAGGTATATCATCTGCATATCCGAATCTCATAACGATCACCTTTTAAATAACTATGACTGCCTTGGTGGCGCAGTGGTAGCGTACGCGACTGCTGTCCATGAGGTCTCGGGTTCGAATCCTGCGTCGGACCAAATGATTGTATGATCTGCAAAAATTTGTTTCGGTGTTTAGGTATTTTCTATGTATAATATGTATGTATTTACAAAAAAAGTATTTATGTATTCATATCAGTTGACTAGTACCCATAATACAACCTCTGCTTAGTTTGGGAGTAGATAGCGATGTGTGTTAGATTTCCGAAATATTTATTAGTGTTATTATTAACTGTCATTGTTTAATTCTTTACACAAAATGTTTAGTAAAATTTTTTGCTAACCAGAAAAAAAAATTGAATTCCACCTCATTTTAATTTGGTTTTGTAAATGTGTCTTGAATCATCCGCCAACAAAGAAGCGCTGCGAGCGCTGAAGATCAATTTAATATATTTTTAGCTTAATCATCCTAATGATTATCATAATTATGTACCTGGCTATTGTAAGTCGCAGTATGTATAAAGTTTTTTGAAGTGGAAACGTTTTTGGCCGTTTTGAGCACCTTTTGGCAGGGGAAAATCTTTTGGGTTAGCATCGCCGACGTGCTGATGTTTGATGTTCACAATTTTCATTGAAAAACTATAATATTTATAATTTAATACATAAATTTTACAAATAACATTCTAAGTAACTAGTTTTCACATTTTTTCGGCAGTCCTAATGATGACTGCCTGTTGAAATAACATAGTAATAGTTTGAAGTTGTTTGTAAATAATGGGCTTTTCTAGGTCGACGACTAACTAAATCTAACTATTACCTCTGATTGACATATCAGAGGAAACAAGTTTGCTTACATCGTGATACGTGAGTCACTCTTGCTCTATGGTGTCATCGTATTGACATACAACAATAGTAAGAAATAGTTTCATTTTACCAACTTAGCTTTTCCAGATAAATAGTGAAACCCTTAGTGGGTTTAATTGATGCTTATGATGTCATAAAACATAAGGAGAATGTATCAAATGTTTAAGATTGCTTACATCGTGATTCGTAACATAAGTAAATTTCATACAAATACACACTATTGTATTTATTCCTGAAGAACTAGGCAGATGCATGTCAACATGTATCTACAAAACTTTTAAACTATGAATAAGTATAATTCAAGTATATAAGTGATCCGACGATCAGGTAAAGGTCACAGGAATACAGGCAGATAGGGCAGCACGGGATGGTTGTTATAAAAAATAATAATAATTGGAATCAAGTAGCACAAAACTGGTTATTGTGGCGAATTAGCGCGCGTGTCTGACAGAGCTCACCTATACGCATGGAACTCACACAGTTCACAGAGGGGTCTGGGGACTTTATGCGTGCACCAATCATATGCACATTTTCTTACCCACTCTTCGAGATTATCCTGCTTCCACGCGTGAATGAGGAGCTGATCTCAACTTCACCGTATTTATGACCTCCTAGTACTGGTGCGGATAAAAGAAACTGTTCCACTACTATTAACTGAACAAGGTTTTTAGAATGTAGTTTTTCAATTGGTTTACCTCTAATAATTTAACATATTGAGTGATAAATCGTTATAAAATATGTAGACACAATGAAGTTTTATCATGGCACAGGATGTTAATCCCTACACGTAGTTTGTTTTACATACAATAAAGTAACAGAAAAATCTTAGTTAAAACAACGTTTTATGTGATATTATTAGTATAATTTCTTAGACTGACTATCTGTTAAATTTTTATACTACTTTTTATGTGAATAAGTAGCAATGATCCCGAGTACATCACACCTTATCTGTGCTATAGTAACTAGAATATTTTGAAAATGTAATGGAATAATATTATACTTCACACTGACCGTGCCCCGGACTGGGACAACATCTCACCATTACATTAAAACAATGTATTCACATTTTAATACTTCCTATTACACATATATGCAACCTCGCATTAAACACAGGAACATTTCCAGAAATGCTAACAAAGACGATAATATAACCGATCTACAAGAGTGGGGACAGAGACTGTGTCACTAACTATCGTCCCATGTCGGTGCTATCCAGCATCTCAAAAATTCTAGAGACTGTACTAAATCGGGCACTAAAAGCGTTTATTAAAAAAAATTATATACTAGCTCATAATCAATACAGTTTTCGATCAGGTTACTCTACTGAAGATGCTATTCTAGATTTAACAACAGCAACTGTGAAAAACTTAGTAATTACAAATAGATGCTTATGTATATTTCTAGACCTCTCTAAAGCATTTGACACGGTCTCTATTCCCATACTTCTGGCTAAATTGGAGAAGCTGGGCATACGAGGAAATGTACATAAAATTATTAAAGACTACTTGCGCGACAGGAAACAACAAGTAAGAGTAGATAACATCGACAGTGAAGAGGATACGGAATCCTACGGCGTCCTACGGCGTTCCGCAGGGTAGTACATTACGGCCGATCCCTTTTCAGCTCTACATGAATGATTTCTGCCACATCTCCCTTCAAAACATTAGCATATTCACGTACGCGAATGACACTGCAATTTTTGTCTGGGGAAGAGACTAGAACACTGTTTAAGAAAGAGCTGAGTATTCCCTATCAAAGATTATGCATTGGCTTACTGACAACTTACTGACGTTAAATCTCTCTAAAACATACTCTGTCCCCTTCTCGATCACACAAGTAAACTCCCCACCACAAAACTCCTCTATCACAGCCCATAGTTGCTTTTCTCAGAATGCTTGCACGTGTCAACAAATTGCTCAAGCCGATCACGTTACGATGGGACAGGCAGATAGGCACAGTCACCGCCAGGGTAAGGAGGCTGATACACATTTTTAAATCACTTAGAGACTGTGTTCTACTAGAGGAACTGAACTTTGTCTACTTGGCTCTATGTCAGTTTATAATCCAGTATTGTATTCCAACTTAGGGTGGCGTCGGCAAAACTCTTCTTTTGGGTCTCGAAAGAGCACAAAGAGCCGTGCTCAAAGTAATGACTAGGAAGCCTATACCCTACAAAAAAACTATACGCAGACTGCAAAGTGTTATTGGTTCGACAGTTGTTTGTGCTTAAGTCCATCATGAGAAGACACCAAAGTGTCCTGCGCCCCAATCCAAGTAGACAGAGCAGGATGGCTGTATGTCCACGCTTTCCCTGTAAGACATCCTTCGCCAGAAAATAATTTCATGCAACTGTCATAAAATTATATAACGACATACACAAGAAACTTAACATCGTAGGACTTAACAGCCATAAACCTAAAACAACTCTCACAGACTGGCTTCTGAATATGGACTATGATAAAACTGAGTAACTACTGACATATATCACATTGACTTCACACACACATACACATACACACACACGCACACACACACACACACACAAGTATCTGCATAGTTTGGGAGACAGTATTAATACCTAAAGTGCAATAAATTTACTTGTATCTAATTGTAAAGCAACCTGTAATTGTAAAAATTTGAGAAATAAAGATTATTATTATTATATTATTATACCCAAGAAGAACTACCTGTCTTACTTGTCGCAGATTGATTGACCAAGGTGGGAATTGGACGTTCATAGTAGCTACAGTACAGTAGTTACATAGTAGTTAGTGGGTCACTAACAAAAACGCCAACTGTTGGCAGTAACTTACTAAAACGATTTTTTTTTGCACGAATGGATTATAACGCACTCGCGCCTTACAAAGGAGGTCGAGGTATAAGATTTAATAAATGAACCAACCAACATACACATTCATACCATAATACTACTCCACGATGAACAAAGTTTCTGCCATGAATGAGTAACTGATATTCATTCCGGTATAGTTATGCCATGATTTGCGCAAGATGGCTGGTAGGAGCTAGATGCGAGAAGCCATAGATCGAACTAAGTGGCGTGAAATTGGAGAGGCCTATGTCCAGCAGTGGACTGCGATAGGCTGATGATGATGATGATGATAGTTATGATATCCTGGTACAGTTGTCGGCAACAGAGTCTATTCTGAATTGCGCTTTACGATTTTCAATTATTATTACTCGCCATTTTATTACTTAGCAGAAAATATTAAATGTTACATCACTTTTTTCACACGGTTTCTTTTATGTTCAATGTAACTGATGGTTTTGGGAAGGACCTAGCGTTGAGTACAACAATAAAGTTAAGTGTTACAAGAAAATGAAAAACTGTTTTTATTACAGACAGTATTATTAGCAGTACCAATGAAAGAAAAAGTACTGGACAGTTTAATTTCTGCCTATCCGTAAGCGGCGACAAATTTGGCAATCACAAAAAGCGATTATAAGTTTCAGTGTGCACACATTTCTGTCCTACAGATACGCGTTACTCGCTACAGCTATGACGTACTCTAAAACATACAACCTACTTAACGTAACAATAAAGTATTCACTTGGTATGGTCTATTATTCTGATAGACTATTTATATTACTATATGATTTATAGGTTTCTTATGTACGTAATACACAGAGAGTATTAGTATGCTCATTTGTATGCCATATACTTGACAGTCCACCGTACGTCAAGTCCACCACGACGTGATACAGAATAAATTCCTAATGCAGGAGTTATTTATGTCACTATGTATTTAAATAAAATAAATTATTATTTTTCTTGTAGGTAGGTATGCGTTATGCATTATTAGGATTCATTCATGATAGATATGAACATATATCTGTACAACATTTCAATGTAGGTAAGTAATTATCCTATCTTTGCATATCTACAATCAAAACTATGTGATGAGGCTGGATTTAAATATCTTTTAACATAAAAAGAAAATAAAACTGCTTTATTCATTGGATTTATGACCTCTCACTGAAATATCGAACACTCTCACACTCTCTCACTCACAATGGCAAGGCCAACCAAACAAGTAAAGAAAAAGAAATTCACCCACCCAAGTGGTTCATCGTTTAAAAAGTTAATCATAGTAATAAATTTATTTTATAAACAATCAACATCAATTTGCAGTCACTAAGGGATCATGACTTTAAGATGATGCAGTTTGATGCCCTAAGTAAGTTAGTGCAGTTGCAGATCAATAGTTATGCGCTGCAAGGAAATTGTAATTCGAATATCATAGAGCGAAAGAGATAGCCTATGCATTTTTGACGTCACAACACGTGACGTCACGATGCTGTGACGTCGGTTATAGAAGTTTATCCTTAGACAAAATAAAAGGTCCACAAAAATCAGAAGAGACTTGCCTGTAAGTGAATTCTGAAAGCTACTTATATGCATAGACCTCAAGTACTTTGGATAGGAAAGGGAGAAAATGTTCAGAAAGGGAAGTATAGTAATAGGTAAAAATATTCAGGAGAAAGGAAGAGTAGAGCAGAAAAAGAATGAAAATGTTCAGGAAGAGAAGAATAGAAATAGTGGTTCAGGAAGTTAGGGACTACTTTTTTGGGGAGAGGGATGACGTAGGCCTTACGCAATTATACTCCACAGCATTAGAGAGGACCGACAGTACAATGTTTTTGATGACCTCAGAGGGCACTAGAGAATATTTAAATGAGTCAATAGCGGGACGCTTAGTTTGAAGATCCAGCATAGTTGTGGATGAGACATGATAATTAAAATCATTCTAACTAATAGTGTCTTGATCATCATCTTCATCATCATCATCAGCCTATCGCAGTCCACTGCTGGACATAGGCCTCTCCGATTTGTGTCTTGATCTCGGAATGTTTTTGTTTGAAAACACCTAATGTACCAAAAAATTTCACATACTGGAAGAAGAAGAACACTCAGTATTTTGAAGAATGTGTCGGAGTTTGTAGTCTTATGAAGAGTCCGTCTACCTTCTCAGTGATCTCTTCTTAAATAAAAAAGGCCCTATCTATATCTAACTATCTATATATACACAT
>PKRV01000526.1:0-15910 GCA_003709505.1 Hyphantria cunea | reverse complement strand
GCCTTCGATAAAACTATACACAACAGCATAAACCGTGCTCTTCGAAAATTTAAGGCCGAACCAGTCATTACGAACTGGATCACTGGAGCTCGTTACATGGCTCGCGCCCCCACCCTGGCCTGGTTCTACTAGGGTGATAGATGTCCTCAACTGTCAGCAGCCTCTGCAGCAGCCTTTTCAGGTCACTACCTGAGCTTCTGGGATGATCTAGGATGGTTGGAGTAGGAAGATGATAAACTCACGTACAACGGTCCAATCAAGAGGCTAAATGCGGAAAGGGATCGGTACGACAAACAAACAATTTAACATGGCTCTCCGGTATCCTCACTCACTCGGTTAAACACAACGCTGGCGCTATTTCTAACCAGTTTTCTGTGAGGCCGTGGTATCATTCTGGTCGAGCCGGCTCATTCGAGCCAAAAGCGTGGCTCTCCCAAGGTAAAATTTGATTGTGAAATCTTAGTTTTCTTAGGCTGGCTAAAAATTTACAAATTCTTTCACCCTGCTCGTATTGCACAGTTTTCTTGTCATAGTTTGTTCTACTCTTCATTAAAACAAAATAATATATTCGCTTTCAACTGCAATTGGGCAATCATAAGTTTTAAAATAATACTTGTATATTATTTTAAACCCTATACCATATTATGTAGCAATTTAGAGTCGCTAAATAATTCACTAGCCCTTTATACACTTTATTCCGTCTATGAAACCTAAAATCATCTTGTGTCTCGCTGGAGGCTGATATAAAATGTAACACCTCCAACTAAAAAACTTGAACCCACCGAAATCGGCAGGTAACCGAATGACAACACGAATAGTAATCTCGGCAGCATACTGACGTTTAAAATATTTATAGGAACGCCATAAACTGTCATCTCCGTGCAATATATTTACCCTCCGTCGCTGTTAACCCTCCCATCCGTTGGTAGCAAGCCATCGGTAAGTTCGCTGGCGTATCATTCTTCTAGGATATACTACTGCTCGTATAATATACACCTCCTAACTCTTGCCCGCGGCTTCAATCGCATTATTTTTCTTGTATATGAGTGAGTGAATGAATGTTAAACAAAGTAAATAAAAAAAACCTCTTCAAAACTTCTGATACAGGGGCCAAAATCACTGAAGTATTGGTCTGACTCGTGACATTCTTAAGACTTCTTTGACACTAAAAAAGTCTTAATAATAAACTTCTCAAGACTTTTTTAGTGTCACCTTGAAGCAGATGTTGAGGATAAACTGCAACCGTTTAAATTAATACGGAAGATCGAAGAAACGGAGATAGTTTGGAATCAAAGGATTAGGTGGTATACATATGGTTTCTTCTTGCGCACACCCAGTTAAAATTGTAGCTTCGGCTACATTTCTACGTTAAGCTTCATACCATTATGAAATGGAACCAAGCTAATAGTCATCTATTATCTTGGTTCCATTTCATAATTTTGGGGGTTTTACATTTTGCAACAAAATTACGAGGGTGTCCACGCTTAGAATAAGCCTATGGTAAGGCAGATCCGGAGGTTTCAGAGAAATCAGAAATTCCACAGGGTAATTCGTTGAGTCGTATAAGTTGACCGCCGTTGTGATAGTATCGACTAGCTTACCAATCTTGTTGACTTTGCTAAATTGAAACAATAGTTTAAATGCAATTATAACATATGCAGAAAGGCGGAAAGGTCTTTTATAAAAAAGGGACGGACGTCACCAATAAACAAATAGAATCGTAGAGCGATAAATTAGTAGGAACAAAACACTATTACCTTTTTAATACAAATTTTGTCGTGGGAAACTTCTCACATATGGACGCCATAAAATCCTTAATATAACGGATCGCTCCTGAAATAAAGGAGCCAGGCATAAATCAACCTGTTTAATTTAATTTATCACTAGAAATGTGTCAACATCTCTACTTTAAAAACAAGAATAACATTATGTTCTATAAGAGAAAATGCAGTCATATTCTATAAACTAACAAACAATTGGAGTACAGTAAATTACAGCAATGTAGAATAGAATAGAATAACATTTATTGTACACCAATTGATACAGTTATATTTGAGCTAAACAATATAATGACCATGTACTAATGGCGGCCTTATCGCTAAAAAGCAATCTCTTACAGGCAACCTTTGGATGGACAAATCGACAGTAGAAACACGAATTCATGGGTAGTATTGGTGTTTAAAATAAATATAATAATTTACTCGATTCAAGTAAAATTACATAAACTAAAATATTGAGATTTTAATACATTAATGCAAGCTGCAATGTATTACTCTGTTACAAAGAAGTAGTCTTAACACTGAACTTAATTATGAGGCCTCGTTCACTACCACTTCTCTAGATGGCTCTGCGCTATAATTTTAACTCACACTATGGTTTCGGTACGTCGAAGAGTATATTAGCCGTAAATTCTCTCACTTTGTTAGGATCCTAAATATATAATTGTAATTTTTGTAAAGCTACCAATACGCAGGTGTTGTAGTAGTTTAGTAGTTATTCATTCTGTGATATGAACACAGCACTTTATAACCTCTTACATGGCTGAGAACAACGTCTTGTGTTGTACACCGCTACGCAGGTCTATGATAATCTGTTGGTGCTATGGAATTTATTTTGTTAAAAGTGTATGTATATGTATTTATTCTGTATGATTTTGTTTTTAGCAATTTTGTTTACCTAGTTTGTTTAATTAGAGATCAACGATTGCAAATATAACACATGGTTGTATGATGAACAAAGTCGAAACATATTTAATTTGTTTAAAATAACATCATCTATACATCTTTTAAATACAAATAAATGAAAATATACACCATTTATAATTTCAACAAGTAACAGCTTTTCTACTAATTAAAGTATACTTAATTACAAAATTTAAATATCAATTTAAAAAAAATGTCTGTCTGTCTGTTCGTTCCGTCTAATTTCTGAAACGGCTGGACTGATTTTGAAGGGACTCTCACTGATAGGTAGCTGATGATATAAAGAGCAGCTTATTTTATTTAGAATAGTTTCATCCCGCGGTGCTTTCCGCGATTATTGTCGTAAAAAAGTTGAAGTTATTGAAATATGCATCAACGAACAAAAATATTTTAATCACTGTTGACTGTTTTCGTAACACCAACTGCATAAAAACAAATTTACTAGTATCTCAAATAACAACTAGAAAATGGTATCACGTATATATAATATAATATAATATAATATAATATAATATAATATAATATAATATAATATAATATAATATAATATAATATATAAAATAAAACGTATGTGTACGACACTGCTGTACTTATTTCATATCATGAAAATTTACTGATATTAAACGTTGAAAAACCGATATACATTTAATCAATCAGTCTTTAATGGTTCAATAAATGACCTTGAAATATATGCAGCTATTTGTGGCTTTAGTTTTCAGAAAGCGTGTAACTGTCCTACTTTGGCTAATACTGATGATATGAAATATCTAGGTGCTAGGACTAACACACATCTGAAATTCCGTACTCTGAAAATCCTAGAGTTCGTAAATAAATGTATATACATATGTATGTATGAAATTGTAAAACAGGTTTATCTGGCTTAGTGTCAATCTGTCCTTACATATTGCACAGCATCATGGGGTGCTGCTGCTAAAAAAATTTTACTCCTGTTAAAACATGCTTAGAGAACTATTTCTTAAAGTATCCACATTTCACTCTTTTTAAGAGACTTGGTCAGTGTAACTCCCCAAAAAGGCATCTATAGATAAGCATTAGTACGCAGATATATTTTATTATATCATATAAAGCATGTTATGATAAAGCATGTAGATATATTTTATTTATTTTTAGGTCCGTTTATATTTAATAAATTATTTAAAATATATAAAGATAATTATACCGTATGTAAAAAAATAGAATATATAGTTACATTAAACTATTTAATTAGACACTAGCTGGATGCAAGAAGGCATAGATCAAACTAAGTGGCGTGAAATTGGAGAGGCCTATGTCTAGCAGTGGACTGCGATGGGCTGATGATGATGATGATGATGATGATTTAAACACTGCAAACATCTTGATAATACTAAAGTAGAATATGGTTTTGTTAAATATATACTCACTAGAAACACATTTAGAGTAAGAAAAGTAATTGCCTAAAACTCAAGACCCATCTGGTAGATTGTATGAAATGATACGTGTGGCAATAATTTCTAGAAGTAACTGGTTTAGATCCTATCATAGAAAAACATATAATTATTTTAATATTTATTTTATGATTTTGCATCAAAACCACTGAGTGGCAACACAAGAAGAACAATAAAATGATCTTATTTTCTTATAGAAATATACTTTGACCAACCTTCATTTTTATAGTAAATCTCTAAAAGTTAATTAAGCTACAGGGGCACCATCAAGCTAGCTTTCCAAAAATTTAACAAATAATCACGATACCTTGAGATCAGTCAGCAGTGACGAACTACGAGTATAAGAACTGGGGCTATGTAAAGCCCTTATGCTAAAATAACGAAACCATAGTTTGTATTTTTGTCGTACAGGGCCATCTTGCGAAAGCCTGGTAAACTGTGCAAAGTGCTGTTTCTCTATGATGGTATTTCAGTTACTATTTTTAACATTGAATTATAATAAATATGACATTGTAGCCTAATAGAATAATCATGCTCATTTATTTTACTTAAGTTTGATAGTGTAATTACTTTTTTAGGAAGTACTTCGAAAGTACTCAATCAAAATACCTACACTGTTCAGCGAAATCCTTAATTAATTTAATCTGTCGATATCGTACTAAATAAATATTGGTCTAAGGAATGTTAAACTTTCGTTTTCCACAATTGTTTTGTATGTGTTTATTTATTGTAATTGTGTCGAATAAAAAGTAGCGCAACCTGTGCATCTGTTTTTACAGTTAGGCATTTTGCCAATTCATTCATTCAGTCATTCTAACATTCAAAATTGGAATTGAATAGTGCGTTATATTGTACATGGACTAAAGAATAGAATAGAATAGAATAGAACAAACTTTATTGTACACCAGTTAAAACAGTTTGCTCCTGAATAGCATAACATATAAACGTCCATGAACAAATTGCGGCCTTATCGCTAAAAAGCAATTTCTTCCAGGCAACCTTTAGATGGACAAATTGACTGTAGAAATTCGAAGTCATGGGTAATTTGGTGTTAAAAAATAAATAATTAAAGGAAATCATTCAATTAAGATAAATACTTACAATAATGTTACACATTAATACAGTCTAATAAATACATAAATATATGCAATATCTACACTTTCGATATTAATTTATATTATTTAATATAATTAATTAATGAAAAATAATAATAATAAAAAAGAAAACATTTTTGGCAAATCAGAAGTTAATGTTCTTTGAGCATTTTTTTGACTATGTACATTTTCTTTGCTGAAGTTTTGTTAACAATGTACTTGAGCATAAGTATTATATTGCAATGGCAAGGGGAAGTGATTGCTCTTAATTATGTAATAGATAGGTTGCATGTCAGTTAATATTCTATACTTATTTCTAATATTTTTATGNAAATAATTAAAGGAAATCATTCAATTAAGATAAATACTTACAATAATGTTACACATTAATACAGTCTAATAAATACATAAATATATGCAATATCTACACTTTCGATATTAATTTATATTATTTAATATAATTAATTAATGAAAAATAATAATAATAAAAAAGAAAACATTTTTGGCAAATCAGAAGTTAATGTTCTTTGAGCATTTTTTTGACTATGTACATTTTCTTTGCTGAAGTTTTGTTAACAATGTACTTGAGCATAAGTATTATATTGCAATGGCAAGGGGAAGTGATTGCTCTTAATTATGTAATAGATAGGTTGCATGTCAGTTAATATTCTATACTTATTTCTAATATTTTTATGTTGAATACATTGAACCAAATGTTTTGAACGCTTTTATGGCAAAACTAAGTATTAAAAGGATAGATGGAATTTTTGATATCGCT
Organism: Hyphantria cunea; assembly: GCA_003709505.1. Lineage (NCBI taxonomy): Eukaryota > Metazoa > Arthropoda > Insecta > Lepidoptera > Erebidae > Hyphantria > Hyphantria cunea. Next base: position 9,909 of record PKRV01000526.1, on the reverse strand, counting down.
TTACTAGTCAGAAAATGTCACAATTATGTTACAGTAGGTAGAGAGAACTGACTTATGCTGTTTAAAGTTACTTTTTATAACAAGTTACTAAGTAGAATTCTATTCTTATGTGTGTGCGATACTTCTGCGCTATATCTTCCGTAGTTACTTCTCGAAACTCAAATATTATCTTAGTTTTCAGAGGCTTAGTGTTTTGTGTCCTTCCTCGGCACGAAACAGTAAACCTCTGCCGTGCGACGAGATTTCGCTAAGAAGGCGTCGCGTAACCGTACAACAAGTGCACGCATGCGCATCACCACCAGACACTATACCCCATACATTTAACCATTACCATATCTACTTTGAACTGCACTTGAACCCACTTATTGGTTACATAAATTTTCGGTAGAAATAGGTACTAAAGTATGTATTTATAATTTTGCGTGAAAAAAATTTGCTTATGTTTAAAAGATATCACACCAGACAATTAAAGTCTAATAGCCGGTAAAGGTGAAGATGGAGCGATATTGTCTCAGACATGCGTTATATATATATAAGTTTTGGTTCTCGGTGGTTACGCATGCGTGTCGTTAAATTGATAAGTATTTCATTTAGAAATGGTTTTACGTATCATTATATTACAGTTAATATTTTTCTATATTTTATCTATTTATCATTTCCAACAAAACCACCGAATTAAGTCCAAATGTATCATCTCTACCTCTCTATCAATAACAGTAGGACAGAATTTACGAAAGATTCTGCTTTTTACAAAGACGGTTTCTTACAAAATGTTTTGTTAACGGCCGAATATTCAACAGGTTCCTCCAGGTGCTGCGAGTGCAAACAGTCTGTAACATATCCTTCGTTTTACTCAATTCTGGTAGTTTCAGGTAAGCGGCAATCGGTAATTCTAGCTTTTATTAAATACTATATTAAATATAAAGATATATTAAATACATTCGTATTATTTTTTAATGATATTGAGTAAGGGACGATAAATAAATGATGTTCAAGGGATCAGCGTCCCTTTCTAATCATATGTTCGTCGTCACTTCACATTATCTTTAAAAAATGAATTTTTAGGAAAAAAGTAATGAGATAATAGTTCGGAACAAGGTGATAACTAACAAGAATCTGAGGATGCTTTTTAATAAATTTAGAAACACACTCGTTACCATGTTTTTGTATATTCGTGTTTCGTTTAATATATTATTGAGAATGAATTAGTACATTATGTGACAAAATATTCTGAACTTATAGTTGACAATATGAGCAATATTAATACCTTGCAGCTACTTGAGCATTGCGACTTTAGAGAAATGCAGTCTGACCTAGTGTAGGTTAAAAAGAGAGAGAATGTTTTGGTTCTACTCACGCAAAACTTGATGCACTTGCAGATCGATAGTTTAACGTTAAAAGAGAGCGGTGATTCGGATATCATAGAACGAAATAGGACGACTAGTAGTTTTTCAGTTGCCCCTCAGAATTTGCTTTTTATGCGATCATTGGTCAGTGCAATAGCAATTTTTACCTTAATTTCATTCTCAACTAATAAGACAAAATACGTGATATGAAATAATATTGTTGGGCATTAACATCTCGGTTAAATAGGGCAGTCAATATACTTGAATATACTTATTTTGCAGGTAACAGTTCTGGCTTCATTGATAAGGCATTGAATAGCGTTTGAATCATTTTAGGAATTTATTGAATTTCATATTTCAATAACTAATAAATACATACAAAATAAAAAAAAAAACAAGGAAACTCATAAAGTCTATACTTTTCTTGTTTTTGTGTTATTTTAATATATTTTTTACAAAGTTACACCATTTTTCCGCATATAATTATTAAATCATATTTCAACCAACTAAATATGTAATAATAGAAAATTGAATAGTTTTAATGAATATTATTAGTTTAATTTCTCTCAACATAGTCTGGAGACAAAATTACAAAGACTTATGTGAATGATGTCAACGTAGCGTGTTAGCGTGTAATATACCTATTCATAGTCAAATGAAAGGGGGACTGTGCCTGTCAGAACGCGCATGCGTACACTTAGCGCTTGTCGCCGACCTCGAGACTGATGCCAGAGTGTGGTAGCCCTGCGTCGAGGACAGGTGTGCACAACGCTTCCAAACATTTTCTTATTAATTATAATACAGGACTAAGAGACAGAAGTGTTACATATTGTACGTGAAAAGTGATGTTTAAAAACGTAAGAAATGTATGTATACATGTTATTGTAACAGTATTGTCGTTTCTTGATATATTATATATTAAGATATATGATATATGTTCAGTGTTTCCTAGTGCACTAGAGTCGTAGTGACGAGGTGTCTTCTTAATGCAACCAGCATGCAGACCAGTTCTACGAAGCAGTCAATGTTCCGACGAGATTTCATAGAACGAAAATAACTACATCCTGGCCGAATCACAGCGATGCGCTCTTCATAATGGACTTGGCTGCTTCCCATCGGAACTATGAACTCATTCCTGATTTCTTATATTTTCTCTTCTATCTGTGCTAATCGTTGTTATTCACCGGTATATTATCTTGATTATGTATTAATATTCTACTCAATTTGAATTTTAGTCAATAAATCACCTAACTTATAATACTGCTACATTTTGCCACAGCTTTAATTTTAATTTGCAAATTCAATAAGCACTGTACAATAACAATTCACACAGCTACCAGTATATCAAAACAATTAAGTCATTCTTAATTCAATTTGCGCTATATTTCAATTCAAAGCACTGTTAAGGTACAGTCAGCATCATATTGATTTATGCTCTCAGGGTACTCAAGATTATGTAAAAACATTAATTCAATTTCATATTGGCAGATATGGCACTCATATTGTTGTAAGCATTGAAAATGGTCCAACTGTCCCAGCTTTTAGTTGTCAATGTTTCGTTGGCTGACAGAGTGTTCATAGTAATGTTTTTACATTATTTTTAAGTACTTTAAGATCACAAATCAATATGATGCTGACTGTATAGTGAATTAATTTTACATGGTCCTCAGTTAATTAATATTTCCTTGTACGCTTGTTGCTATCAAAATTAATTCTGGACATAATGTTTTTTTCAAGGTGATTGTTCAAGAGCACATAGGTTTCGCCTCCGGCAGACTGCGGCGCATAGCTGATAAGAGATCGGATTAGCCACCTCATCGGCATCGATAGACTATGGAACAAGGTGCGTGTCTCAGTCCTAACTTTCAACTTTACTTACTTGTTGATACTTCACCACTAACAACAAAATGAAGTTCTGGGTGAGCCGCTGTTATACTTAATTTAGTGAAACAGACAACGCAGAAAAGCACTTCCAAGAGAGAGAACATTGCAAACTAACTCCATACCGAAACGTTGGCCTAGAGTAATATAGTAAGATGAGGTATCTGGGCCTGATCCTCGACGGTAGGTGGCTCTTCGACGAGCACTTCCGACAGCTTGCTCCCAAGCTGGTCGACACTGCCTCCGCCCTAGAGCGACTTTTGCCCAATCTGGGTGGAGCCAGAGTCGCAACGAGAAGCCTCTTCACGGGGGTCGTCTGGTCGATGGCGCTGTACGGCGCACCGGTGTGGGCGTCGGCTCTGACCGCCCAGAATAAGGCAAGCCTCTGGCGCCCTCAGAGGTTATTGGCGGTCAGAGCCATACGCGGATACCGCATGGTATCGACCGAGGCAGCGTGCATCTTGGCCGGTATACCCCCGTGGGAATTGAGTCCCGCCTGCCACCACTGCGACTGCAGTGAGGACTCGGCCCAGCACACGCTGGCGGTGTGCCCCGCTTGGGCGCCGCAGCGTCGGGCCCTCACTGCAGTCATCGGAGGAGATCTCTCGCTGCCGGCCGTCGTACGATCCATGGCCGGCGGCGAGAGCAGTTTTACCGTGGTTGCGACCTTCTGCGAGGAAGTCATCTCGCAGAAGGGGGCGGCGGAGAAGGCCTGGGAGGACGATCTCTACTCGGACCCGATCCGCCGCCGGCGAACCGGGCGGCGGAGGCGCGCCTATCAGCGCCTCATGCCGCCCTGAGTGTTTTCCCCCCCATCCGCTACATAGGCCACCCGCGAGGGGGGCGATGTAACGCGTGTGCCGTACGTCGCCTCAATTGAGAGTTACCATCAGACGACGGAGCCCGCTTCAGTGCGGGTAGGCGCTGGGAGGGGTCCGGATGGCGTAAGAAAGCGGTTCCCGGATCTCTCCCGTCTCAGGCGCAGAGTGGCACACCGTGGTAGTTTAGTGGGTAGTCTGACTGGTGTCAGTCAGGAGTCCCACACAAAGTGAACCCCCTGTCCCCGCGGGGGGGAGCGAAGTGCGTAAAGGCATTCCACCACGTCAAAAAAAAAAAAGAGTAATATAGTAAACCAAAAAATCTTTTCTAAGTAAATGAACTATGAACAACAGAGGATTAACTAACGTTGGAGATGAGTAGTTAACAAATGTCTTATTTATTATGTTTAGATTTAACTTGCCAAGGAGCAATTTGGACCCTCAGACTGGTGAAACTTGAGTTAACTTCAGCGCAAACAAGTTATGCAGCTATGTCGTTGATTATTATTATATCCAGCCGGTAAGATTTTTTTTTAAAATTAATATACAGGTATTTGTCATTTTATGATGTATGATATACAAGCAATTCTTTGATCGCGTTGCACCGAATGAGTGTGATTACCTAAAGCAAAATCTCACCTGATTTTGCAAAAGGGACAGGCAACTAAAATGGTTGTAATGCACTAGACAAATGCTTGAGTTGCAGTTATCTATGAATAACAGTTGTTATCCCTATTAATATTAAACTGCAAAAATAATCCTTGTCTGTCTATTACACTTTGTTTATTGTTCTGCTTATAAGACACGGAAGAAGAGAAATATTGATTCTCGATGATGAATATAGCATCTAGCAAAAGTTAGTAATACTATAAAATCACTTTAGTTGTGAATAGGAGACAGGGCCGACTGCAAAACTCGCATCATATGTTTCACATCAATAATTTTCATTTGTCACAGATAGATAATTTCTTTCACCTGCCGCTATGTACTTTTAGATCAAGAATTCTGACAACCATCTTGTGCGAGTCTACTCCACCTGGCCTGTGGGCGTCCTACACTACGTTTGCCAAGACATGGTTTTCACTCAAAAAACCGTTTACTTCAACTATAGTTCTGCGGCTAATATGGCCAGTCCACTGCCCTTCACCTTACTAAGTCTGTGGGCTATTTCGATCACCTTGGTTCTCTGCTGGATCAACTCATTCGTGATGCGATCCCTTAAGCAAACGCCGAATATGGCCCTCTCCGCAGCTTTGCTCTCACTGAGCAACTTCGAACTGATGGACTAGCCGTGCTGTAAGTGTCCACGTTTCAGCTCCGTATGTCATGACGGGTAAGACACAATCATTGAAGACTTTCATCTTTAGGCACTGTGGGATCGACGATAAGAAGACCCGACAGAACTTCCTAAACGCTGCCCAATCCAGCTGGAATCTCCTGTTCACCTCATCTTCAAAGTTGTTTCTACCTAACTGGAAATATTTGTAATATTTTTTAACTACTTTGAGAATGGCACCGTGTGCCGCAACCGGTTCCGGTAGTACATCTTCATTGAACATGACCTTGGACGTATCAAAGTACATCCATACGCCGATGCGTACAGAAGAATCAACCAGTATTGTAGGTCCTGCAGCGTCTCCGACTGATTAGTAAAGAACTGTTTGTGTGAATTTCATTAATTACGTTTCAGATTCAAATGAGGAATGAGATTGGACCAAAAACAGGTGAAACTTCTGTAACTCATTGCAATGAGGTTCAACAGTTACGTCGGTGTTGGTGGTCACGTACAGTCGGTAATTATGGTTTTTACTATTGAAAATATAAATATTTGACGTTTTATGATGCCTGATTTCGGGGGCTATTTTGAAACAGTTACGGTGCGTTTTATCAAATGAGTATGTTAACGAAGCGACTACTTCATTTAATTTAGCAGGAAAGACATGGGACCAAAATGAAAGGAAATAGTCTTTAACTGACTTAAAAAACTTTCGACTGGGTGAAACGATATAGAAAGGGAATGGAATGTGCGGTGATTGTGTGTATAATGGTGTGCTCATCCCAATACATATGTATGGTAGTGAATCTTGGGTACGGCAGAAAAGGCTCGAAAGAAAAAGAAATATTGTGGAGATGCGGTCCCAAAGAAGTAAGTGTGTAATTAGTGATAGGATTAAAGGATGAGGATTGAAAAGGGCATGCTTTGATGGCTAGGTCATTTAGAGAGGATGGATGATAGAACGTTCATGAAATGAATTTATACGGCGAATGTGTGTGGAAGTGTCGGAAGACGTCGTCTACAGCGAACACTTATCGCCTAAATTGGTGAACATCTTTGTGAAAAAGGAGAATGTGAATCGCTGCTTGCAAGCTCATTGTTGATGGTGCCGACGAGCACGCATGCAGCGATTGACGAATGTGGACGAAGCAAAAGAGGTGTATCAGGGCCGTACTAGGTAGGTATTAACTGTCTCTGTCTACCCCTCTATGAAACAGGTATGTATTTATGTCATACACTTACACGTACATACACAGATTTTCAGTGTGACTGCGTAAATTGCATTGTATTGTTTATATTTTAATTTATCTACAATTAAAATATTAATTACTTCAAAAATTCACATTTTCAGGTTCTTTCAAGTGTACAATCATTAAGAAGATGAGATGTAAAATCATAACCAGAGAGCAGTAGTTAGAGGCCATAACATAGTATTGATTGCCTTGAACATCTCATTTGCGAAAGGTAAGTTGAAAGTCTCGAGTATAACATCGTCAGTATGAGGTAGTGCTAAATCAAGATTGTAGAAGTGAAAAAGAATGAAATTTAACTGGGGCGGCATTAAAATTTCTTTTTTTTTAATTTTTTAAAATCATTACTCCCGCATTAGGGGTACACATTCCATAAACTACACAAATAGTAATATTTCTAATAAAATGCTTAATATCCAAATGCCGTTACACCCACTAGTATCCAAATCACTCATACAAAGAAAACCTTATCGTAGCAAAGGGTGACAAAAATATAACATGTGGACATCAATTCACACAAGTTACTTTTTATGTAAGTAACGATATGCAATTACTTTTTTTGGTGAGGTGGTGGGGTCCTGATGCGATTGAGTTTAGGAACCAAAATAAATTAATAAAAATAGAAAATATCAAATCTGATCTAGCGTTAGAGCCGTAGACGTAATTAGCTGGAGCTCTGGAAGTAGTCGCTTCATAACGTTTTTACGAATAGCTACAGTCAGTGGATTTTATTTTGCTTATAGTTAATCTCTCAGTTTTCTATGGTTAAAATTGTACCGGAAATTTGATCTTGCAACATTTTATTTAAAAATACCTAGAAACTTCACATTTTAAGTCAATTCAGTGCTTAGAACAGAAATAATACACAAATCTTTGTAAACACAAGAAAATAATATGGTAAATCGGATATTATAGTAATTGGCTCTTCATATCCTTTTCTTCAATACATTAGAAGTCTCTTCAAACCGTTCGATTACATGGACTGTAAAAATCTTAAGAGTTAATCTTTAAAATATGTCAAAGTGATTTACAAACAAATAAAATCCTCCTCTTTATTGCCGTAGATTAAAATTAAATTCAAAAACTAATCATTTCAGTCCACTAAACAGAAAAACACAAACAAAGATCATTGACATCTATAACTTTGTGTGATTATAACGAATATCCTATTATTGGATTCCATTATACTTTGTGTATTTTTAATCGACTTCAAAGTAGGTAGAGATTCCTCAATTTGAACGTGTATTTTTTCTGTAACAGTTTTCGAACCAATCAATCATATGATACGTTTTGTGAATGCGAGAATTGCAGAGTTTGGTTCTCGGCACGTAATTATTGCGCAGCATAGCAATTACTTATTAACGCAATTACTTTCCCAACAACAACAAGTCCAGCTTTTAATTGAAATCAAAAGAGATATTACAGATATTTGTATTAAAATGCGGGTCGTTTGCTACCCCTATACATCATTTCTACCTTAGCTTATTCTCAGTTCTCTGACTTTTTTTAACGATTTCGATCTTGCTACTTTGTTAACCCTTGCGTCATAAAACTTTCAAGATTTGTCGTAAAATTAAACTCTATTCGTAATAAATTTATTTATAATACAGATAATAAAATAAATTGATTAAATATGTTTTCAGTTTGAGATATTATTCTCGTGATGAAGATAAGAGCTGTAGCGGTAACATCGCGAAACATTGCTACTGAAACTTGAAGACTTTTGAAAACTCGAAGGCTTCTGATTATTATGGAACATTCGTGATATACCCTGTAGATCCGGGCTTTTGTAGTTTAGTTAAATCAAAAGTTCGCCTCTACAGATATCTCACGTCTAACCTTTCGCTACTTTGTCAAGATTTCAAGACTTCGAGAAACAAAACACGCTGATTACCTTATGATAGCAACATTTTGTGACTGTATATAATTATATTTTTTTACAGATTAGATATCTGACACACAGTGCCATCTAGCTACTGAGCAGAAAGTTGAGCAGAGCTTATGTTATGGGCACTAGACAACTGATGCAAACACAAGACGGCATGTATAATTGTACGGGAGCTGATTTGACAATAAGGTGCAAGCGATGAAACGTGATCGCTTTGGTAGAGTCTAGAGATATGTTCGTGCGGGCCGAGCGGAACTCACTCACCAAACGACCTCCGCGCGAAGCCTCAACGTTCTTCTTGGCATGGATTTTAATACAATTCACTTGTACTAGGGTACTCGTAGACCCGTAGGCTCGTTCGCAGGCCAAAGCTACCTGACAGCTACAAGTATCGGCATTGCAAAGAAATATTTTCATAATAGAAGAGGATAATGCAGCAGAGCAAATCATTCACCTGACAGTAAGTGATAACAGCCTTTTTTTTCGTGTGGAAAACCCCTCAGGCTTTTACCCCGCCGGAGTTTGTGGCGGGTGGTGTGTTGAAATCGAACCGACAAAAACCACACGGTGAGCCACTCTGCGCCTAAGACGGGAGGTGCCCGGGAACCGCTTTCTCACCCTACGCTTTCTCACGCTTTCTACATCCAGACCCTTCCCAGAAGTGACAACAGCCTCCTTCATCCTTTGATTCCTGCCATTGATTTTTTTGATTTATTTATTAAAACTTAATGCACATGTTGTACAAAGGCAGTCTTAATGCCTTGAGGCATTTTCTTCCAGTCGACTTTCGGGTGATGTAAAAATAGGATGTGGTCGGTGCGAAGAGATTTAATTTTGTAAGTAAGAAAAAAACCTTCATTAAATATAAATGATTCTTGCAACGTTTCTCATGTCTGTCTCATGAAAGGCGTCCTTTCTGGTTTCTGAGACTTGGCTTAAGCCCCTACTACCTTCCCCTTTGTATCCTCTTCCTGGCTTTATCCTCATCAGAAACGACAGATTGAACAAAAGAGGCAGTGGCGTTGCAATATATCTACATGCCGACTTGTGCTACAACGTTTCCTTCATATCACCGCCTGACTCAGGCGCCGAATATCTCTTCTTGGAGGTTTGCTTCAGAGGAGCTTAACTTATCCTAGGTGTCGTATACTGTCTTCCAGCCATTGATTACTTCACCGCATTCGAGTTGTTTTTAGAATCTCGATAATAACGAACATCACATCATCATGGGAGACTTTAATACTGATCTGCTATCCAACAGCTCTCCTCGTTGTCGTAAATTACTAGGCATACTAGAATCTACATGCCTGCATAGTTTACCACTTCAAGCTACACACCACAACCTAAATGGGGAGGATACCTTGCTTGATCTTATTTATATTCCCTCGTCGTACTCGGAACCTGGTTTTGCACATCACGACCTAATTTATTTCTCATACAGGATTAAAGC
>PKRV01004201.1:0-43984 GCA_003709505.1 Hyphantria cunea | reverse complement strand
CATGACTGACTTAATGCGGACCAACTGCAACCCTGAACACGGTTAGGTACCATGATAATCGAGCTAATATGATGTGAAGTCCATCTGAGTTGCTCGTGTAAATTATATGTGTATGTAGAATGTAGTTTTCTATTTGAGAATATATGCGTGGCAGATATTTATAAAGAAATGTGTAAAAAAAGGAATATGAGAATTATAAGAACCTATATTTTACTTGTAGCTATAAAATCCGACTAAAAATAAATTAATTTAGCACTGGAATTTAATACCATGGACTATTCTTATAAAGTCAAATAAAATAAAACTTATGTACGAATAGGTATACGCTCATCAACTTCAATTCTCCAATCTGGAAAACATTTGGATAAATAAAGTTTTCTGTGCCCTTATTACTTTTATAGCATTCTGGACTAGTCCATACTACAAAAAACAATATAATTCGTAATTAAAAACTGCCTTCAAAATTATTTAAAACTTATTCAGTTTCAGTTTTTACATCAATTCAATAATTTCCTTTATTTGGTTTCTCAAGTCACCTTCACCAAATGGCCACCGGACTGATTGAGCTCCTTCAGGTCCAGGTAGCGTTGTCGCAATTTCCGTAGACTAAAAATAAATTCAATATGATTAGAACAGTAAAATAAATAAATAAAATTAAAATGTAAAACCTTTTATTTCTTACGGAATCTCATTACACTAAACATTTTTATTCTTACTATTGTTTCATTATTATGTGTTAGAGAAATGAAATCTGAAAGATTTTTTTTTTAATTTCTTAAATTAATTAGGATACAAGAATACTTTTGCAAGTTTTTTTGAGCAGATGAGTTCGGCAGTTCCTAACTGGCTAGCCCTGAGAAGAAACAAAATCATGAACCACCTTGCAATCACCTCTTTAAAGTCCAGACAATCGTCAAATTATTTATCATAATTTGACAAATATTTACTAAAAAAATATACCAGCAACAGCTACAATTAAAGGTGCATTTGTATTAAATTATAGATTAACGTCACATAAAAGTAAAACAGTATTGTTATTTATAATTTATTATTCATATTGATATGTTTTGATATTATTCTTTATTATTAATCTTAATTGATCTATATTTAATTAGATAAGAAAGCGTTATGGCATAGTCATATGCTGGCATGAAAGAACCCCTTCTTGTAAGGGTGAAGGTCTGCACCAGATTTATCAACATGCATCTATCTTTGGCTATTTCAGTATTTCCCTGCAATTTTATTACATCAGTTTACCAGCGAGTCGTTAGTCTCCCTCTCTTTCTAATACGTATTCGGTCAGCCGCATTCTCTCGGCTCGTCAGTTGGCAGTTCGTTGGTATCATTGCGCAAATCTGTCGAGTAGTACCCCCGAGACGTTTAGTATCCTATCTTTAACCGTGCCTTGGGTTAAGGTTTTTAACCGAACACTTCGCATCTCAAGTAACATTTGAATTTTTGTGTCGTCATATTGGTGTATGCTGTCCTCACTTCGTGTTACTGTGAGCGTCCAGAATCAGAACATGTGTTAATCATGTAGATTAAGTAAGAAGTTTACTGTACAAACGAGGGAAAGTCATAGTATGGTCTTGGTGGGAATGCTTGTTGTATGAACAGCATTATCTACAAAATGCCAAGAAATTATCTGCGGTTCAAAGTGGCGGAAAACCAACAAAGCTGAGCCCTGACCAGTTCGAGTCATCCTCTTCCACATTCGTCCCCTAGAAACTGATGCATTCGCGCAGACGCGCGCCGTGACTAGGAGATGCAGATGAGTCGAGGATGCAGGGCAAAAGTTGAATTTTTTGCCCCTTGAAACAGAATCGTTTCACCAAGGTGGAAACCCGTATAAAAATGAGTTTGCTTGCAGGCTTAAAGGTAGCAACCCCATCGATGGGTTATGGTATAGTGGGCTAACCACTCACTTACCTGAATCTAACAGATTTTTGAAATAGAAACAGTGCAAAACCGGACCGATCTTATATCAACAACTTTTGACATGAAAACACGAACACGAAATGCTTGCTGGAATGTGCGAACGTTGAGTGACGACAATCAACTAGTTCAATCAGAAGCAAAAATGCTAAGGTAGTAACTGCAAATACTCGGCCTCAGAGAAGTACGCAGAAATGGATTCGGAGAACTTTGAACGTCCAGAGGCCTCACACTACTGTACTTAGGGAAGAAGGATGAAGAGGGTACCTTGGCCTTATTTATTATAGCCTTTAGCATTTTCGTATTAGAACTATCGACCACTTCACCATTAGCTCTAATTTGCGAACGTTACTGCTTGATGTGCGTAATCACAGGGGTGCTGATATTGGCAGTGACCACCACTCTGTCGTTGCTGAAGTCCGATTGAAGGTATCAGCATCCCGAGCGTCCACGGACACTACAAGAACAAACCGACGTTTTGATATGAGCGTACTGAAAAACTCGGACATCAGGTGTAACGTGGTAGAAATTATGGAAAATCACCTATTAATAGTCGATTACTTCATTTAAGGGTACGCGAGGCATATGTCGATTTGCTAGTCACAACACTATTTATATGAAATAAAACTGTCGGTATCTTCAATTTTTTCCATTGTTGCTACGAATTTTACTGCCAACCACTAGCCAGCTGCCGTCGTTCTATTGCAAAATTTTAAATATATGTTTAATTGCGTAAATGTATACGTGACCCGAATATATTCGATGAGTAACTTTCGCATTTTAATTTATTGTCTTCTTACTTTCCAGGGCTATAAGCATATTTATTCGCTATTAGTTTAAAACTATATATTTATCTCAGGTACCCGCAATCACATTAATTGAATTTGTGATTCCGTGATTGTGATTGTTTTGATGTTGTTATGATTGTTTCTTTTATTTGTTAGCGTACAAAATCTGTCAACGTGCAGCGAATGCCTAAACGGGTGTTCGTTGCGCGTTTCGGTCTGTGTGTGGTACTCACTGAGGCCTCAGCTTCAGGGTCCATGGTACGAGTTACCGTTTGAATTTCTACTGGTACTAGTCGTATCGGACAACATTAGCGTGTGCAGTCGGAGCGTCGGGTGACGTCATTGCACTGCATTACCGATGAGTTCTAATTCCCCTGGTCCCCAAGGAACTGAGCCGCTGGGAGCGCTGACTGCCACAACAGGCACTTAGTAGTGCGTAACTTCAATAAATTTGGCCCGAGATGAACTCCCCAGGACCCCAAAATAATTGTCCTCGGTATATTAAACTGTAACGAACCATATTTTTTTATTATGCATAACAGAGGTAAAGTTACACATAGACACTTTTAGACTGGAGCTTAAGAAACGATTCGCCGTTCTTGATACCAAACCCACAACTGTCGAGGCGGAGTGGAATCGCTGCAAAATGCTCTATACAGAAACTAGCTCCATCTTTCTAGGACATAAAACATACACCAGTGAAGAGAGGTCACAAGTAACACGAGACCGCATTGAACAGCTACGAGATCTTCACCTTTAACTTATTGTGGCAACTGATACATCTGTGCAAGATCTCAGACAGCAATAATAGCAGATCTGTAAGATGATCTATCGCAGTACCCGTCGAGATAAAAGAGTGTGGGCTACTAGTAATGCTGATGGAGCCCAGCGAGCTGCGGACACCGGTAAACTAGATGTACAAAGTCACGAAGGTTATGAGGTTATAAGGACGCTGGCAGGAGCACTTCCAGGATGACACACGTCTCAGATTACATCCCAGGTGGCCCCGCTAAAACCACGCCTGAAAAGAGTTTGCCTCTGCAATATTTAAACATTTACTGCTCCCCACCGACTAGAGAAGAAGTAATAAACGCCATTCACTCGCAATTTAAGTACCTCAAGGCCTCGGTCTTATTACAGCTGAGATGTTGAAGACAGATGTGGCTTCGGCTGCAAATACATTGACGCCCTACGACCGGGCAGAGAGCGGCTTTCGGCCTCCGCCCGAATGGGTTAGATAGGTAAGTAAGCGCGCAGGTGGACGATCTCCACTCGGACCCAATTTGCCACCAGTTACAAATTGGGTCGGCAAATTGGGCGCGCTTGCCAGCGCCTCATACCGCCCTGAACATAGCCGCAGATAGACGCAACGGGCTTTTCTCTTTTTGTGCCATACGTTGCCTAAACAGAGAGTTTAGTTCGTAGACTGTGCCTGCGTCTATGCGAGCTGGCACTGGCTGGGAGGGGTCCGAATGTTTTAATAACAGTAGTTTTTGGACTCCTTCTATCTCAGACACAGAGTGGCACACAGTGTTGTTTTCGTTGGTCGGATTCCGACCCACCACCGCCGCACACCCCACAAATGAAACAAGACAATTCAACCTTTAGTCGATCTTTAGTAAAATTTAAGGCCGTGATTATTTTCTGTTACTATTACAACATACTATTATGTTATGTCAGGGACTTGATAATTAAAACAAGTTTACTAGTTAAAAAAATATTTACACCTAAATTAACAGTTTAACTTTTCCCACATTAAAATGGAAAGGAGTTGCCGGTTGTCATTGCAAATATGCCGAATCTGTAATAAGAAAAAATATGACTGCATTATTTCTTTAAAACTAATAGTATTCATAGTAATTTCATTATGTAAAGTTAATCTGACTGGAGTATAGTGGCATATTAAAGGTATTACTCAATATTTTCTACAACACATTTTTGTCATTGTCAAAAAATACTTACCCTCTCTTGTTCACAACAGCATTACCCATCCTGAGAGAGCCGCCAGTGCATAGATTTGGATTTGAAACTTGATTGATATTGGCACATGTCCTACCGATGATATGGTTGTAACGAACAGTAGCCGCAAAAAAATGAATGGCTCGTTCATGGGAGCAGGTGCTAAACAATGCGCATCCAGGTTGAGGATGTGTTCCTCCATTGGGGTAGAAGTCAGCGTCACCGATCGGGTTAAATATCCCTAGAAATCTACCATCGGTATGGATGACCTCAACGTATTGACCATCGTTTTTATTCAGAGCAAACGAATTACCATACCATCCAGGACCAGCGGGATCCAATCCTGACAACATTAAACAAAATCAAATCAATATCATTTATGATATGTAATCGAATTGTGATTTGAATTTATTTAAGATAAAAAAAATCACCTGTTACGCGAGAAGGCCTACCAAATACAGTACGACCGGCGTTTCCAACTACGTGAGCACCCAAACTGTAGCCAACCAAGTGCACCTTGTTCCAGTCACCACCACTGACATTAATTAACCATAAAAGAAAAAATCCCAGAGACCGCCCCACTGATGGTATTGCATTGAAACTATTCATATAATCATCATTAGCGGCTGTTCTCCAATCCACAACAATGATGTTACAATCTTGATTATCGAGGAAAGCCGAAGTGATAACGGTGTTAACAATTGAGTTTCCATCACTGATCCATCCATGCACGATGACTTTTAGTGGTCGACTACCGAGAAAATTTGAGTTACTTACAGAGTTAACGTTTCCATGAACAAGGACCTGACGTTGTGTGGGATTTTGCCTGAAAAAGTAAGCCAGTTATTAAATATCAACTTGGACGTGTACTATTATAAAATTGTATAAAATCAATAAATTTACAAAACCTTCAAGGTGTAAGAAACGAAATCCACAACAAGAACAATCGAGTTCTGTCGTAATGTTTTGAAAATAATGCTTCAACATGAACATAGTTATAATAACAGAATAATGTACTAAGAAAGATACCTTGTAAAAAGCCAGTATTCGTTGAGGCCAACATTTCTAGCCTGAAAGGATTCTTCGTTAGAAGTCTTGTGCAAGTCGACTAAATGAGGAAAACCTTTGCCATCGGGCATCCAGATGTAGCGGCTTTCACCTTCTATATAGTGGCTGTTATCTCCAGGGACTTCGGGGATTGCACTGCCTGTGGTAACTATAAATTAAAAAGATGACTGACTGGGATGTTTCGGTAATGACCACTTTTAATTACAGGCATGTAAAACAGACTCCAAATTATCCTCCTTAAAAATAACATTACCCTCATGGCATTTTTTTTATCTTAATTTTCCTTCTATAAACTAAAAAAAATATTACGTTTCTTCTTTGGTATCTACAGTACGAGGATTATGTCATTAGATTTGTCCCTCTTAAATAAATTACTTACTATTTACACTATAGTACGAAAATATGACCGTTTAATTCAGCTATTCACTAAACCTTCCGGGGATATTTTCAAGAGTGGATATAAGGTAAATATATGTCAGGCGTAAAAGAGTAGTATAACATATATTCTACTTAAAGTTATAAGAATACTCACTACCCAATACTGCAGTCAAAACTATAAAAAACTTCATGGCTTGTGAGATACAATTTCAGCCAAGTTTCAAATTTTAATTAGCAATTAGTATTGTAACACTTATTTATATGATAAATATTTATCACGTAAGTTTTGCACGCGAGGCGATTGTTAGATAACTTTTTCAGCCAGTACTAAATATTTTTAGCCATATTTTCGTTTATGAATGATATATTTACGTAGTTTAGTTTTATTTAAACTTTAATAAATTAAAAGTACAATGATGATGTTTATCGCATTTTTTCCTTTATCTTTGCTATAAGACGTTGCTTCGTATAAAATTTCAGTATTCCGAGTTCACGGGCAGTTCCCGGTAGGTTTTGATTCCCTTGCGAGTGTTGAAAATTTACAGTGTAAACGGCTGTATCTTTTAATGGAGTTGGCTTAGAAGTTTGTTTGTCTTTTCATAACTCCAAGGGTGAACAGACCTAAGTATTTGAAATAAATTTCAGCTTGATACCGCCACGGAGAACCGATATTTATAGATTTGAGATGCTGAACCCTAATGATAAGTCAAATTCCAATCTCTTGCTTAAGACACATTAAGTAAAAAACTTAATTGACCACTGATTCTATGATTTAGTAATCTAAGCAGTTGACGTTTATAGTCAGTTATTAATACATTAAACAAAAGGTTCTGACACGTTATAATCGAGTACTTTACTTAATTTTTTTGAAATTGGGAGCTGCGTCTACAGTTATGTCATATACAAAGGCGTGCTTAATCCAAAATTAAGTTTTTTTCCAGCAAACTCTGAGTGAATAGAGGACAGCAGAGAAATTGACAGAAAAATTACTTCCAGGAAGTGTAATTAACCTTAAAAGTGTTCAATAGGCTATGTACTCAGATCAGAAGATTCAAAAACAATTTGATTCGGTGGAGACTTGACGTCCCAAGCGCTAAAAAATGCGACTGCGGTGTGTCTCCACAGATGCTAACATGACCCGCCAACTCAGAATTGTGCCTGCGCCTACGCCTACGCCTGACCACTCATACATACCAAGCGAGGCCAAACACCATTTGCGTCGGAGAGCACTGGGCAAAAACCGTATAAATTTTGACATTGTTACAATAAGACGAGAATCATTATTTTTATTTCATTCAAGGCTGAATCAGTTAAAAGCACTATCCGATTCTTAGGTATTCTTTTTACTTATATAATTTCTTTTTATCAATTATTTACATTGCATTTTTATGGAAAGAAATAACCAAATATCTGCTTACTTATTCACATAACTTTTATCGTGATATGCTTCCAGCTGCAGCTAGGGGGAAAAATCTCACAATTATAATTTTTTTGCTTATGTACACATATAATACTTACAGTATTATCAAGTATCATGTATTGTCATGTAAAATATAGAATAGGTCATAGAAGATTGCAATTAAGAAGTAGAAACGCATACAGTTGTATCTATAATAATCTCGAATTCAATAGATTACTAGACATTAATACAGATTTTTTTAAGGATTAACATTGCTTATAGTTGCTACCCACACTAGAAGAGTCATATACACATCATGTTCATACTATAATTATAAAAGTGTTATTTTGTCCAAAATACTTTTTAATACAAAATATATTTTATTTTATTATGAGCATCACGTTCTTTTTTTTTATAATAAAGTGTCGTATGAGTAAACAGCAGCGAAACTTTTTTATAAATGTTAGTTTTCTGGGAACAATTATACAATTGCGCTCACTAAAAAAGTCTCAGATCCAATAAAAAGGTATATAACGCACTGCCTTTGTTCTTTATAGTCCGGTCAAGTTAGACCAAATAACAGAGGTGAGGTTACCAAAATTCGCATAGAGCTGAAAATTGGTAGAGATGGTAAACACGCGTTAACGCTCACACATGCACAGAAACTACGCTACTTTTTGTCAGTATTGTACTAGTTGTCGTGCAGTAAGTTTATCTACAAAATGCCGTCTTAGGCAATCAAATGTTGTATAAAAACTACACAAATGTGCACAGAAAGCCTCAAAGAATAACATTTCATACGTAAGTAGACACAAAACTGTATTTTTTATGTTATTATAACATAATTTTACTAATAATAATATCAATATCACAATAGACAGTCGGGAAGAGTGTTTCCTGGAGTTCGCATTGCTAATAGCCTAGAAATGTGGGTAAGTTATTTGAAGGTGAATTCATAGTCATATAACAAAGTAAAGTAATACTTATATCTTACTCTTTATAAGACATAATAATTACTTTGTTTTTATAATCACGTTATTTTATACTGTTGATTAATTTACGTAATTTAAAAAACAAAGATTGTCTTTATAATTAGACGTATACTGTCAGTTTCAAGATATCTGTCGTACTAATTCTTTATACCATTATAACTATCCATATATTATTACAATAGACTATCTACCTAGACACAGTGTAAGCGACAATGACCCAAGATGATCCAACTTTTTTTAAACATGATTAAAATGTTAAAAAAAGTTGCTGGCCATGGACATGTAGCTAATTTGTTAAGATTAATAATTTAAAAATAGTTAAACACTAGGCTTATTTTTGTATTATCTATAGTAGCATGCGGAGTTTACCTGAAGGTAATTATTTCACTATTGATATTTTCATCTGTAATTATACCCATGTGGACACTGTTTTAAATCACAACAAAATAATCTTTCAATAACCTTCACGTATTTTTTCTGCTCACACATACATACCTCCTTCATTTACAGATATGTTAATCTAATTGTAATTTATACGAAACAAACATTTATTTTTGCATATTATCTATTTTGCAATAGCTAGATAATTTTTTTAAAAAGTGACCATCTGTCACTCACACATTTTAAAATAATTATTAATTTTCTAGTTCTACGTGCGGTATCTACCTTTTTTGTTTGATTTGAGAAAAATGTCATGAACAATAGGATATGTGGCCTGAAAAAAATTGGCAGTAAGTTACTGGTAAATACTGTTGCCAACCCACGGACCTGCATTTTCATGCCGAAAACCATTCCGACAACCATGCTTAACCATTTCTGTTCTAGAGATCTCACTGCTGTAAAAACTAACACGTAAAATCAAACTATCCTAGTATTAGCCTCAGTGCACATGCCTAGTAATGGTGAAATTCCTGCAAAAGAACTATCAGAACTAGTGCAACAATGTGACACTTAGAACTGGGAGCTTATCATCTCCGCATCTGCATCTGCTGTGAGGAAGTAAGGATTCAAACAAAAGGGGTGAGTCATTAACTAAATGCTTATTCAAACCAAACCTCATTATTATGAACAGAGTACGGAGCCTACCCTTGTAAGTTCGAGGTATCAAACCATTATTGACATAATTCTAGCAACACACATGGCGGCTAACCTCATTTGGGGCTGGCACGTATCAAGCGAGCCATCCTTTGTGGACTACCACTGTGTTTGTTTTAAATTAAGAAACAAACCACCAGACTCTGTCTCATATCGCAACCTCCGTAAAACAGATATAACTGGGCGAGTCATATCGAAGCAAAGACAAGGAAGGCCTGAATAACTTTCAATCAGTGTAGAAGACTAATATGTGTCAGTGTAGAACGCTTGGCCACAGTGGCAACTACTGGATGCATGGAAACTACTCCATTAACCGCATTAGAGTATATCTTGAACTTGAGACCTCTAGATCTGATCATCCAACAGGAAGCGATAGCAGCTGCCCTTAGACTAATATCAAACGGACTGCGGGAGATAAGCACAGAAGAAAATCACTCAAAATGTCTGCAGAGGATCCTAAAGGAAATTCCACTCTGCACTGAAGCGGCACCATCTGCTGTTCAAAAACTCTCAATTTAGGCGACATACAACATGGGCGACACAGGCGGTAAAAATACTCTAGCGAGAGATCTCCTGTGATGACTGTAGTGAGGGCCCGACGCGGGCACCATAGTGGCTCGACGGGCGGCTTCACGACACTCGCGTACCTCTTCGGGCGGAGGGCGAACGCCACTCTCCGCCCGGAATTCAGCCACCCGTCAACACCGGCAAAACAATGTGTCATCGGCGTAACAGATTACGCCCAGCCCGGAGTGGAGACGCTCTCGAATGACCCAGTCGTTCCACAGAAGTGGTCCTAGGACAGACCCCTGCGGAACGCCGCACGACATGGGTCGCCGTCTCAAGGCACCCTCTCGGTCCTCGTACACGACGGTACGCTCCTCTATCCTCTAGATAGTCTGCCACGAGCCGCCTCAGGTACTCTGTGATGTGTTGGCAGACTATTAAAGGCGTTGGCGATGTCCAGAGACACCGCTAACACCACGCCGCCACAGCTCACCCCCTATTCGGTCACGGCCCTCGGGCGCATCTGCTGGACAATGCGGGCAGAGAGCTCCCTCTAAAACAAGTTTTACCGCGGTCGCGACCTTCTGCGAGGAAGTCATCTCGCAGAAAGAGGCGGCGGAGAAGGCCCGGGAGGACGACCTCCACTCGGACCCGATCCGCCGCCGGCGAACCGGGCGGCGGAGGCGGGCCTACCAGCGCCTCATGCCGCCCTGAGTGTGGCCGCGGATGGGCGGGACGGGTTTTCCCCCCATCCGCTTCATAGACCAGCCGCGAGGGGGTGACGTTACGCGTGTGTCGTACGTCGCCTAAATTGAGAGTTTACCATCAGACGACGGAGCCCGCTTCAGTGCGGGCAGGCGCTGGGAGTGGTCCGGATGGCGTAAGAAAGCGGTTTCCAGATCTCTCCCGTGTCAAGCGCAGAGTGTCACACCGTGGTGGTTTAGTGGGTAGTCTGGCGAGTCAGTCAGGAGTCCCATACGAAGCGAACCCCCTGTTCCCGCGGGGGGGGGGAGCGAAATGCGAAAAGGCATTCCAACACGTAAAGAAAAAGGAAGATGACAAACTCACGTAAAATTGTTTGAAAAAACACGGATTTGTTGAGTTGTTATTTACACTAAAATAAGCAGTTGAAGTACTCTGTAATGAGTATCTCATCACAAGAGAATCGAGGTCAGAAAATTTCTCCATGCATTAATAGTATTTTTGAAAGAAACACTAGTTAATTTCATGTAATCTGAGTACTATATAAGTGTATTGTAAGAAGTATTTCGTAGTCACTTGAAGCCTAGAAAGTTATACATTAAAACGAGGCTTAAAAAAAAATACATCAATCTGTGCATCAATTGTTAAAATTACTACATTTTCGTTTTCAAGATAATGTTGACATTCTCTCTTTCCTCAACGCTCTTCTTTAATTTAGCTATGTTTGACAAACGACACCTATATTTATGTTACTTTTGTTTGTCTTGCTTGTAGGAAATGAGTTTTAAATAGTAAATAATCTGTGTTATGAGATTTTAAATAATTTATTACTACGAACCACTGGTACCACAAAGTTTAAAGCAATACATAGGACACATAAAAACCAATAAATTTTAATCTATTATCTACTAAAAATGCATGTTCTCTGCATATGCTGAACTTTATATCTATCACAGCTGATTGGGATGTTTTAAGTTTTTAGGTGCTCTTTTCTGTGTTGACTCTGTGGTTTTGTCTTCGGGCGTTGTTGAACTACTGGTTTCAGCTGAGCTGGCCGCTTTTGTTGAGTTATTTGGTACTTCTAAGAGACTACTTAGTAAGGCGATGCTCTGCTGTGCAGTCTGATAGACTCCAGCAAAGAACTTGTTAGGATCAAAATCAATGTCGGTTTCGCTGGCATCATCCTCATTAGTATTTTCTTCAGTGTTTTCTTGTTCACTTTCAAATCTGTAAAAAAGTTCGAGTTTGACATTGTACTTCTAATTTATTTTTTATCTTAATTATTGATTTTTTGAAATATCAATTTGTTAGCTCTGCACTTGATAAATATATATTTGAGCAGTATATACCATGATAGTAACAATAAAATATGTATGTACATATTCGTTTTAAATAAACATATATAGGAATTACCTACTTAGCTATATGGTAATTACGGCAACACCATAACAGATAAATATACTGCATTGATTGTTGTCACAATATAAGACAACTTTTGACCACGCCCAAAGCAACATCGCCTAAATTTCGTGCAATTCTAAGGTGTCCAGTAGTACCTACTACTGGATACCTTAGAATCGCCCAGTACCGGTAGTACCCATTAGGTGATTATATTATCACGCATACGTGTAGGTAATTATAAAAGAGGTTTCCATTTTAACTTTATTAGTAAGAATAAATATATATGTACATTTTCGTTTTAAATAAAAATATATGGGAATTACCTATGTCACTATATGGTAATTACGGCAACACCATAATAGATAAATATATTGCATTGATCGTTGTCACAATATAAGACAACTGTTGACCACGCCCAAAGTAACATCGCGTAAACTTCGTGCAATTCTGAGGTATCCAGTAGTACCTACTACTGGATACCTTAGAATAGCCCAGTACAGGTAGTACCTATTAGGTGATTATATTATCATGCATACGTGTAGGTAATTATAATAGAGGTTTCCATTTTAACTTTATTATTGAAATTTATGAATTAATTTTTAATATAAAAGCTTTAGTTATAACTTTATTAAATTTTAAATCTAGTCTTTTTGAAATTGATACAACATACGCAATCATGTGTTATCTCTATAGTTTTATTGTAGATATAATATATTATTTTATAATGCTTGAAATGATTATCTCAAATAACGTGTGACACGGAGTTACGTCTAATTAAGATAATGTTAGTAATTTTTTATTAGAATATAAATGGTGAAGTTGGTGTGATTTAAAGTGACGTTTATCACTTTTGGTCACATTATCAAGGTACTTTTTATTACAGATTAATTTTCTGTCATTTTTTAATGATTCATTGTCAGAATGATTATATATATTAGGTATTTTTACTATTATTCTATATTCTATTTCGAGACTGAAGTCGTGCAATGGTATGTCGTCAAATGAGTTTTTAAAATTTATGCATAAAAACTTACAAATCACTTGGTGGTTCTCCCATTTCCATTCCAGCATCATTAGCTTTGAAGCAACCTAAAGGAATTTTGTTCTGGGACAAGAAAATGGTTCCCGGTTCAAGATGAACGCATCCTCGGAGGCCGTCAGCAGTGGGAGCCATACGAGTGAAGACTGCACACATTTGGAATAACATGCTCATTACCAAACATATAGGGCCTGGGCTGGTCACTGTAATTTGGAAATTTTATATTTTATTTTCATGTTATATATTAAAACCTACACATATTTTATTTATTACGAACTGGTAAACAGTTATTACAGTCAGTAATTTCGGTGTACGTCATATCTTCCCTTTTCCACCTGAAAACTTTATAATGTTATCATTTTTGGAGAATATATAAAAATTATCTACTTAGAACTAGAGTTCTAAGTAGGTAATTTTTATATATTCTCCGTAGATTTTATAAGATTACTAGAAAATTGTTTAATATTTTATATATAATATTGATATTCTAATAAAAAGAAATATAATAATAACATTAATTGCTCAAACACAAATTGTTCAACTTAAAAGTAGATTAAGTTACAAATCGAACATGAGATAGTAGAAACCTGTATATCAGCACGGCGTCATTCCCCACAGGAATCTTAACTTAACTTGTATTGACGGACTACATTAGCTTTAAAATTAAGATTAATAATTTTATAATGTGACTACTGATCAAAAAAATATCAAAAGAAAAAGTGTGAAGTAAACTTCTCTTTGTGTGTATGCGGGTGTACGGTACGTAGGTGTAAGTGTATACGTGTGTGTTCACGTACGCGTGTGTTTGAGAACATGTACATGTTAGAGGTGAGAGCTCATAATAGAGTAATTTAACGTCAAAATAAGGATTCAAGAATATACTAATTTTAACGTAAATAAAACTTTAAATTGCAAGAGCCTCCTCAGTTTCCTTTTATCTCAAACTTTAAAACCAATAAGTAACCTTAATCTTGGATTGTGTTTTATTATCACAAAAATAATTATAAATATTTGTTAACTCGAATTACGCATTCTTATTATCTTATGGTGATAAGAGTTGAAAATAAATAGTGATTCAGAGTACCCTCAAATATATAAAATTAGATTATTTGATTTTTGTTGTTAACGAAGTGTGGTATATGAGTTAAACACAAAATCATCATTATCATCCGTTAATAGTCTACTTCTGAATATAGGCCTCTCTTTAGAAAGGAGATTTTGGCCTACAATACCATGCAGGCCAGACGGATTGGTATGGCTTTCGTTTCGAGTTTTCCGTCTCTTCGCAGTACTATTGTTGCGTATTTTCTCCCTTATTCGGCTTTTAAAGCACCCTCAGAATGAATAGTAATGATGACATTATTCTTAATCCGCCACCTCACAGACTATTCCAAACTTTCTTGCCTTTAATACTAAACATATCATTCAAAGTTACCTTGTTCGTGACTAAAATGACGTGAAATCAGTTCAAAAATTTGATTTGTATTTTTCATAAAAAATATTTCGCTTTTTGTAATTAGTATTATGAACCTCTTCTATTGTGAGTAAACAAAATGGATCGTGTCAAAAAGACAAACTATAGCAATGAATTATTTTGTGAGTGAGATTATTTAATATTAACACGGTACACGGTAGCCAAAGCTATGATTAAGTGGCCCGAAAGTCTAAAACTCGTACTCTCGAAATGTAATATTGATTACATCCGACTTTCACGTTGTTCGAGAAACTTCTAGATGCAAATAACAGGCTATTGCAACCGCCATATTAGCGGAACCACTTTCTTTAGAAATTCAGGTGCCCTTATTGAATATTATGTTCGCAAACTACATTATTAAGGTGCTTCTATTGAGGATGTCCATAATTTTTTGTGATTAATTTTAACTCATTTATTTATGAAATGAAATTTATCGACTAGTATTTTTCTTTTTTTTTTTTTTTTATATTTAAGCTTCCAAAATGACTCTGCCCTGCCTGATGGAAAGCATGAGCAAAATCCAAGAGTGGTGGTCACCATCCTAGATGCGAAAAAGAACAATGCAGTGTGGTGACCCACACTATGGCGGCCTGGGGGGAAAGGGGATGGTGATGGGGATAGGGGGCGTTGGATTGGGGTATGGGCCTCCGGTATCCTCACTCACTCGATGAAACACAGCGTAAGCGCTGTTTCACTCCGGTTTTCTGTGAGGCCGTGGTATCACTCCGGTCGAGCCGGCCCATTCATGCCGAAGCGTGGCTCTCCCACGGTAATAATGTAATACACGGAAATAAAGTAAAGTATGTATATGAATGTTTACTATAGGACTTTGAAATGGCAAATATGCTGTAAATATAATATAAAATGATACATACTTTGTACTTTCTCATATTCAATTTTCTTCCCGTGGGAGATTTGTACGAAATATCCTTCTTCTTTCGACATGTACCTCATGTGAATACACTCTGAAATTGAATAAATAAAATGACATGTGATTGTTCTAAAATATTAAAAGCAAACATTCGAATGTACTAGTGAATGCATACGACTTACTACCAGCACTACCAGGCTCGAAGCCTATTTAATTAGTGAAATTGTTGATGATTTATTTATTTATGTTTTTCATCCAAATGAGTCATAATTTAAGATTGATTATAAAAATTTCCAACAGCTACTTATTTTCCCAATTGCGTGTAAAATCTAAGCTTCAGATAAATGTCTGAAACTTTGCCATACCTATTCTTCCAAGTGCCTTTAAACTTAAAGTTATTGAAATTTAAGGCACTTGCAAGATTGGCGTTTCATTAACTACGCCTAAACTTTTGATGATAGAAAAATGAGTTCAAGTGGTAAATCTGCAAAAACTAACAAGTAATTTGTATGTATTATATATACCGTCTTTAGAAATAAATTTAAATACAAATATTCGAACTGTTTATTTACCTAGTTTCTTTTGTTTATTTCTTACAATAATATGTATGTAATATATACGTACTTGCTCCTTCCGGATCATAGCTCGTGATGTTAGTATC
Source organism: Hyphantria cunea (assembly GCA_003709505.1). NCBI lineage: Eukaryota > Metazoa > Arthropoda > Insecta > Lepidoptera > Erebidae > Hyphantria > Hyphantria cunea. Next base: position 27,715 of record PKRV01004201.1, on the reverse strand, counting down.
GATACAGCAGACACAAGCTGGACCCTTGCACTTCCACTTGCAGTTAACGTCATTGCGAATCTCGGGCGCCGTCTGCGGCTGCGTAACTTCTAGCAACTTCTTACTGTCCTCCCAGTTGAATATATCTAGACAAACACAATTTATAATTGTATTTTATTTCACTTTTGTTAATACTCAATGACAATTTCCAACAATGGATTCAAATTTTAAAAAAACCTTTCCTGTAAGATTTTGTAGAAAAAAAATTAAAAAGTTTTTAATTCAGGTTTGTTACTTTCCTGATATGTAACATGTTTAAGCTAGATACTTAAATTTATCAAATTTGTTTTTTATGTTCCCAAATTTACACGAAAGTGAAAATGAAATGAAAGTTTAAAATAATATGTATTGTTATTTTCCAAATCCATCAAACTTTGCTTAGTTTTGTAATGTGATAGTTAAGTTACTTATATTATAATTATTATATATTTATAAATGTTAATCGGCTGTTTATGTTTTATTTTAACCCTCTACTCAAAAAGAGGGGTGTTATAAGTTAGACTTCGGATAGACCGATTTCGATGCGTTTTTTTCAATTTGAAAGCCAGTTTCCTTGCGGTGATTCTTAGCTACATTTAGTTGCTATCGGTACGGCAGTGTAAGAGTATCAACTCTTTTCCAAAATGATGTAAGGAATTTTTGGCGTATGATTACTCGATTAAATGCTTGTAGGGGATATTACAAATTTTTAATGTGCTTTACAGCAGTTACGCATTCCGGAATTGTTATTGTAAGTGCAAGAATGCCATTAGTCGAAATTGATGTGTATTGGAGCTAACAACATTGTTGTATAATTAATCAAATGCATTATGTATTACTCTATACAATAGGTTATTAACACGTGCAGTCAGCAGTTTTAACGTCAAGACATGCAATAAAATAAAATGTTTTATTAAATGGACAACTTAGCGTTTGAACTACGCTTTTTAAAAACGTTTCAGCATTCCTTTAAAAAAAACTATAGAAATTCAGTTATTTTTATAAACTTTTTATATAAATATTTGTTTCCCTCAACTGATATTCCAAATTGTTACTTTTTCAAAGTTTTCGTCACTCCTCATCCATATAAACTTTAATTGCGTCAAATTTCATGTGGCTCCGTTGGCATGGTTTTCGTAAAAAGGGGTGCAAAGTTTTCGCTTCACTTATTAACATAGAGATATTAAATCCAACTAAATATAAAAAATAAACAACAACCCATAATGTCCCACTGCTGGGCTCGGGTCTCCTCTCAGGAGAGGGTTAAGGCCATACGTCCCCACGCTGGCCAAGTGCGGGTTGGGGACTGGCAAGAACGAACACGTTGTGGCTACGTAAATCTTGCCGTTGGATTTATTTTTTTTTAAGCCGCCCGAAGGCCTCCAACTAAGCTTCACGACTGTTATCGTATGATAACAACCGGGACCGACTGCTTAACGTGACCTCCGAATCACGGTGACGCTCATGGTAACATGCCACCAGCGGTCACCCATCCAGATACTGACCGCGCCATCGTTGCTTACCCTCGATGATTGTTTCTAATCACCGAGTGCAACTGGGCTATGAGCGCCACTATACAACTAAATATTATTAACTTAAATATTCTTTATTTTTTCAATTAATATTGAAACTAATATTTAATTGTACGTTAGTGTTACAGGATGCTTCATATCTTAATTTTTTTTAAAGTTTGCATTGTATGATTTTAGGTATTTGTAATTGCTACGTTACGTTAACGTGCTACGTTGTATTGGAATCGATTATCATATTGTAGGAATAGATCGATTAGAGCGCTTTAAGCGCCGCGCAATTATTATCGACCTCGCCATTGCTCATGATGAGAATCTCATGAAAGTTGAAAAGTAAAAAAGAATTAAATTATTGAATTTATCTCACGAGATTTCCGATATTTGGAATGTAGATTCGGTTATCATTGTTTCGATAGACGTGGAAAGTACAGGGTAGTGACAAGTGTATTAAGAAGTTAATAACAATAATAAATTAAAACAGTATATATCCATATTATATAAACGCATAGTTTAGTGGCTAAATAAATACACAGAAATAATAATAAACAAATGAAATTAATAGATATTTCATTCATACTCATGTAGAATTTTATACCCTAATTCAGAGTAAGGTCGTTTATAAGTTATTGAAGTCACCCAGGTTATATGCCTTCACCTCTTAAAAGCAGCAGTCTCTTAAAAGCAGGTAATGTCTGCTCTTGTCTTTCTGTGACTGGCAGGGCGTTCCACAACCGAAATGCTTGGACAGATTAACAGTGGTCAAGGACTTGTAGTATGTCTTGGCGTTGTCGATTTCAGGTTCTCTGACGATCTCAACAGTTTGGGGTGGGTGTTATACAGAAAGGAGAACCAGGATTTAAGACATCGTAGAGTAAGAGGATTAAATGTTATAAAGAAGAAAGTAAATATGCGCATTCCGGCGAAGTTGAATGGATAACCACTTAAGCTGTTTACTGATCATATTTGCGTAATCCAAATATTAAAATTATACAGAGATTTTGGAGTCTTTCAAGCTAATTTGAATGGCATCTAATAGCTGGCATCAGCATAATCGACGATGAGGAAAAGAAGGGATTGTGTAAGAGCAATCTTGGTTGATGCAGGTAGAAAATTTCGTTGTCAGCGCAAAGACTCTTTAGCCGCAAAGATTTTGCGATTCAGCTCTTGTACGAAGCTGAAGACCCCTGGATAAGGTATTTTCTATGTAATTTAAGAGTTATTTACCTTGTAACTATACGGTATCGGTGTGCTGTTACAAGTGATTCGAGGACATAATAAGAAAATAATTTTCATTTAATATATTTACATTTCATTCATCATTTTCATGACTCATCATCGTGACAGTCAATTTAAATTCGTATCACGGCTTTAGACAGGTGTCAAAAAATAAAAAAACTATTCGGCTAACACCTAATCACGTAATACCAAAATAAGTAGAACTTCCTTGTGTGTTTTTCAGATGTTTAAAGTTTTGTTTTGTAAGAATCATTGTCTCGAAGTAATTTTACATAGCTTATTATATTGTTACGCTCTCTAGTTACAAACGAAAGTAGGCCAAATGGAATACATTGTTTTATTATATGATCTTTTTAAGCACACGAAAGAATTCTAACAATGTTTATGTACAAACAAATGACAAATGCATTTCAGTCAAATATGATCCAGACACTACTTTTTAACTTATATTTACGGTAAATACCAAATAAATTCATGTTTTGATTAATGAACTTCATAAATATGCGATTTCATAGAGCTAATAGTTTTAAAATGCTTCATAATATTTATTCAAAACGTAACGAGGGCTCGCAATGAAATGGCATTTTTTCTCCTAATCTACTAAAACCGCAGTATTGCGACATGGGTGAGGCTTATACAAATGACCTTGGGTATGCCTTAATCCCAGGGTATTTCCCAAAAAGGTAGTTCTCAGAAATCTTTATATATGTAATTTAGATACCTGCCTTGAAAATTATAAAACTTCCCTGTCATATGAAACAGATATTTTCAAATCGAATTTTACTTAACAAAATTATTGATATTCGAGGAACCTTTGGCAGATGTGAAACATCGAAATTATTATATAGAAATAATCGAAGGATAGTAATGAAAAATAATAATAATGATCACCTAGTACGGAGAACGTCGTAGAGTCATTTACATGGTATATCTATAATATTAAGTGGCGACGCGTCACCACATCAACACGTCATCAGAATCAAATACGTTACCAAAACTTTACGTAATCCATATATGTACTTGCAGGATTTATTGGGGTATGCAAAGAACTTTACTTTTTACTTACGATTAACTTAAAGACAATTTAACGTTACGACTCTTGGTTGAAAGAAACATTAGGTAACAATAACAATTCATACAAATATTAAAGTCACTTTCACACCACTTTTAACTTTCACTAAAGCCTTATTCTCCTGAGTTACCGATGCGGTAACATAAATAAACAATGGGTACTTATATGAAGTTATACATACCTAAAACTTATTTCTTTCTACTTTTTACCAGACTACGCGAAGCCAAAAGAAAGGGAAATAGTTTTGCCAGTCTATGTACCTACCTATGTGTGTAGTTACTACTACTATGGCGCCTAAACGACTGAACCAATTTTAAATATTTGTAATAATGAACGGGCTTGATAAATTTAACAAAATAATTAATAATGAGCTTTGTTACCTCCTAATGAAAAAATGGAACTCTTTCAATATTTTTTTTTTTCAAAGTATTGTCAGGTTGTGTGTCTGTTCGTCCGTCTCGTAAAAAAATAAAAAAAGCTCATGATAGGGATATGATGAAAACTGAAATTTTTACACATTCGTAACTGCAAGTGAAAATTTGTTCGGAATAATGCTGTCTCTGTTTCACAAATAATAACGTATGCACCGTTTTGTGTGTGTGTGTGTGTGTGTGTGTTTGAGTGGACAGTCATTCATTATTAAAGTTCATAGCACACGAGTAGCAGACATTTGACTCCCTCGGTGGCTCAGTGGTAGTCATATAATATATATATATATCTATATATATATATATATATATATATAATATGTATATATTCAGAAACAAAGTATGTATTTATATCAGTTGTCTAGTGCCAATAATAAAAGCTTCATTTGGTTTTGACTCGATGGCGTTAATAATATTTCAGACATGTGACACTTTTCATATGATGAAAATATTATCATTATTCTATCTTCATTAAATCTTCTTTCACATATTAATTACATTTTTAAACATAAATATATATATATAAAAAATACATGAAAAAATACTCCGGGTACAGGGACAAAGAAGCCGGGGTTTACCGGGGTTTAGAGCTCCAAAGACGGGAACCTCCTCACTATACATGGCGCATCCAGGAGGACTGCCCACTGCATCAAACCCTTGATTCAGCTATATAACGCGAGTCTCTTTAGATGTTGGTCAGGGCTCTTAGCAATCAATCTGTGAACGTTTTTTTATTAAATATGGATGTATTGTGGATTACCAAAACTCATGAATGAAATCTTAAAATTATTCAATTTTCTTTTCGATAATTAGCTGTTTGAGGACATAAGCTATGCTTTTGCCGACATCATATTATAAGTATTGCTGTTTACGCCTAGTACAGAAAAAACAAAAATAAAACGTGCCATTTACGCTGTAAAAATATGGAAAATTAAAATCGACTCTACTTTATTTTAGGTTAGTTATTTTAAATAAAAAGGCAATAGTAGCCTAGATAAATATTGTTTAAATCTGAATATCAACATGATACGGTGGAAACATGTTAAAACTGAGAATTATTTTGCTATTTAATTTGTATGGAGAACTCAGCCTATTTCTTAAGAACTTTTAAAAAGTCCATTCGGGTTGTAGAGAATATGAGAGAAAACGTGTGAATGTAAACAAAGTAGTCCTAAAATGGCGTCATAATATCTTCTAGCTTTGAACGACATCAAGACTTATTTATATCAACATATCCTTAAAATGGAGAAATGCTATGAATCATGCTTTTTGTGTATTACAAATCTATTAAGAAAACACTATATTATATACTGATTTTTACGTCACTCACTTTAACGTCCCATGAGTTACCATTATAAAGCTTCTTTTTTGTTTCAGATTTAGTGTCCTGCTTGTGTACTGTCAACTTGTGTACAAAATTCAGGCTAATGGATCCACTATTTGAGGCGTTAAAACGTGACAAACATAAAGCATAACATATAAAATCAAACTTCATAATATAAGGTATGTTGTTTCTGTATGATGGGAAAATTCCTAGATTTTCGATAGTATGTAATAGAAAAGTACTAGTCATTGTAAGTATTTTACACACAAATTATACACAAATGAATGCACTAATTATGTATATATCTTGCACAGTCTGTTAGTTTTAAGTATAAATAATCTAGCGGTATTTATAATCTTCTACTACACAACAAAGTTGAAAATTTTCAGTAAATTTTTCAGTACAGCGTTTCATATTATTAAATTTTAGTTTGTGTAAATGTTGGAATTGATACATTTGGTTACAAAATACTTAATAATTCAGTTGATAATCTATTGTTGATACTGAGTTTTCCGATGCTTAAGATTCGGCAACCCAAAAAATATTAAGTGACAAACATAAAATTTAGCAATTCATGTTGTAGGTGGGATTATAATTAATTGCGTCAGTAAAAAAACAAGCGAACGGTAAATAATGAATTGCATGAATTGTTAGGATCTATACACACTTTGGTACATAACTTGATCGAACTTAATCGTAATTTTTAACATCTTTATTTATTTTTATAATTTTATAGCTCTTCATACAGGATAAGTATAATAATAATAAGAAAGTCGATCATTACTGGCTTTTGTATTTTTACCATATGACATTATATATATATTATAATCAATAGTAACGGATTTAGCTTTAGAGTTAGCCTAAGGTCTAGAAATTAATATTCGACTTCCATTCTCGTGTTATTTGAAAAGACTAAAATTAATTTCGTAAACATAAACAGAATTTACAAAATTTATTATATTTTTCATACTAAATATATTTATTCCAAAAACCTATTCAAAATATCGCTGTAATGTAAAAAAAAAAAAAAAAACTACTAAGAAAACTAGGTGTATATATATCTATCTTTCAAAACATTTTCTTCAGTGTGATCTACAACCAAACAATAGTAAAAAATGGAGAAATGAATGCATTACATAAATATTCCGATTCCTATTCATGTTGCATTGTATCAAAACAAATAAAAAATCTAATGTTCATTCATAATGCATCGGTGTTTATTCATAAGGCGCAGTATTAATAGCTTCCCGACATCGCACGCGACTGTCAGTCATGCTTAAATTAATTACATAAAAGCAATTGTTATCCGAATACGCTAGTACTTTCTAATCAATGACACAAACTTAAAGTACTCACCTAAAATGCTTCCACCGTGAGCTATAGCGACTACCGCGAGAAACAAAGAAAGCGTGAGTTTGACCGACATGTCAGTCAGCTGTCACTTTTACGGATTCAGACAACACGTACAAAAAATTGAATTATTTTAACGTTTTATTAAGGAGCTAGACTCGCACGAGGTGTAAGCTTGGAGGAGGTGATCGTCGCAACCGCCGGGCGTACACTGCTCCTTTCTTCAGATCTCGCTCTGGCCGTTTCACTTCGCTCACAATAGAAGGTGAAATTTAAATAAAGCATAACACAGTAATATAAAGACATGCATCGTCGAGATGCATCGAGAAAGCGGACCGCTAACGCACCTGTAATTGAGGCTAACTTATGTTTGTTTTTGATATTAGAAAAAAACTGTTGGCAATAAGCTATGTTTGTTCTTTTTCGGTTTGCTAACATTGTCTCTTTGTAGAAGGATATGATATTGTTGACGTATAAAACCTGTTAATGCTTTCTCCTTTTTTGTGTATTCACAAATACGGAGCAAAAAATCTATGGGCATTGAATAAAATTAATTATTTTAACTAATATTTTCTATCGTAAGTAGGAAGTACCAAAAAATTATATCACAGAGATATTGAATAGCCTGTATCGGATCAAGATTTACTTCAATTCGTTATGTTTTCTTGTAGATAACAATAACATAATTCCTTACTTAAATGATTATATATACATTTACGTAGGTTATTTTGACGAGCGCAAATTTCGTAACGTTATAATAATTTAAATACATTAATTTTGATTATGAAATATAATCTTTCATAATCACGTTATTGTCAGCTTAGATTATTATTTCGTGAAGCAACAATTTCTGTGTAGTTGTACTTCAGGCCACCACTGAAGATACGCTTGAATGTAAGCCGAGAGTTTAAAAAGCAATTTTGGTCATGAAAATTATTGGGTATAAAAAAATTTCAATATTTCCTCATTCAACAAAATTGTTTATACCATGAATCATATCAATAGTCTACTATAGCAGTTTGCTCCTATAGCTGCCTCTTAGGACACACTTGGGATGAAAAGGTGCCTTTGTATTCCTAATCTGTCTATTGATTTTTATTGATACAATGTATCAATGCTCGCGTTAATATTTGCGCTCACTACTTTTGTAACATAAGGTTATAAAACTCAAGATTTTGAGCAATCAGCTGAATAGTTTTTTTTTGTATTATTAAATTAAGCACCACTGTTTTGATGGGAGTTTTTTCAGTTCTAGTTAAAGAGTTCTAAGACTTTACTTAGCATTTAAAATATCTTTTCCAAATTGGTTTAATCAAAAAATAAGAGAAAAGTACTAGTTTATTCTAGGTCGGAATCAGAATAGTTGAAACGGTGGGGTCTTGTAAGTCTTATAAGGCAATATAAAATTCAAAGTTCAAAGAAATATCCTATACTATCATAACCTAACCGATTACTATCACAAAAATCATCTGAAATTTATGCCTTTACCGCGATAGCCCACATACATGCGGGCGAAGTCGCAGGCAAAAGCTAGTAAGATATAATTTGAAATTTATGAAAAAGAGGAAAAGTATCAAAATATAGATATGTACATAAAAACTCACTCTCACATACTCGAAAAGTGAGACTCGAGTGAGTTGCGTGTTATACATTCATTTCGAACTGGTTGCGACTGCAAAACCCGAGGTCATTAAAAAGAAAAACGAATAAATAAAATATTAAATGAAAAAATAAGTATTACTGAAAATATTATTATTATTCACAAGATTTCTAAACTCAAGTTAATAAATGTAAATTATGTGGAACATATTTTTGTACTGATTGTAGAAATGTAAATTTGGTTAAAAATTACAAATAGATCTAATTTCTTATTATGTCCAGCAGCAGACTATTAAAAACTGTCGATGGTTATGATTGTCATTGTTTTAATACTCTACATATTTTTTTTAAATTTTTAATCTAATTTATATTCTCTGCTAGCAGTACAAAATATTTTCTTTACACATTTTTACACATTTTATCCAAACTAATTATTGTATATTATTTATCAAACCGACGTCACGCCAGCTTCAATAAACGTATTAATAGAAAGCTGATCAATCCCGTTTGTCTGCACGTCTGTCTGAGCAGTAAGCAGTCAAGTGCACACTGTGCCACAGACCCACATGAAGTTCATTGAACCAATATAATACTTATAGATCAACATGCGTGCTTGAACTACTAATAGTTGTAATGTGCTAAAACCAGGTAAATGAAGGAATCGTTTTTTGAAAATAACAACTTTTCTCTTCCATCGATTTCTAGTCTACTGTAAGTAATCCAGTACATCCTCTTCAAATAAATTCCTAACGACCAGAATATATTAGAAAATATAAAAAAAGCAATAATAATACGTTGGCTGCTGGATTACAATGAAATGAAATGTATGTTCATCTGCCTATTTCAATCTCTGTTTATTAATTTTAATTCTAATCTTTTTACCGCAGCTCGGCTTAGGAATTAGAATTAGCAATACGCTACGCATTAGCTTAATAAAGTAAAAATCAAGAAAATACATCAGAATTAATATTATAGCGAACGGCAACAGACCGTTGGAATAGACGTTAAAGTATTGAACACAATAAAAAAAATGTTTTATTTATTATTAAATATATTAAAATGAAATTAAGATACTAAAAAATGACAAATAAATATTGTTATTATATCTTTTTTTATTATTTATATATTAATACAAGCGTCAAAAAATTCCTAATCGTCATCGCCTAGTTGCAGTGTTCTCAAAAAGCTGGCAGCATTGCCACGTTGAATGACAATGCTAATTTTCTGTGCTAGAAAAAGGCCGGCCTTCTGGTCGCGACAACGAGAAGCACATACATAGCACGTCTCGACCCTAAAAAATTTAATTATCTATTAGGTTTTGGTATTTACGCCGTTTGAGGCATTCTGCGAGAGCAGCAGCAGCGCCAACATAGCAAGCTGCCCTTGGAAGACGAGATGGCACGAGGGTGTTGACGCAAGTTGCGTCCCGTACGATAAGCTTGCATTCTCGTTGGCAGTAACGACATACCATCTGGTCTTTTCCCATCGTCCCATACCAAACCATTTGGTTCACGAACAGCTGGAACGCTGGCGGTAATAAGAGCACGACGGATATTGCCGTTAATATTGATGTGTTGAGATAAACGGTCAGAGCCTCTTCTATAGGAAAGACCATTATGTCCGAGACCGTCAACAGTTTCTCCACAGTACCAATAATGTGGAGAAACACAAGTCGCTCCTAAACGGAGGTAAATAGCAAGGTGAAATGTTGTATCGTCTAATAAGGTGCTTGTGTTGGGCAATGGAAGTGCCTAACTCCATGCTATTAAACGAGTGCGCTCAGCAAGACTGGTTGAAGTATCTAGGAAGTAGTTAAAGTATGAAGAATAAGAAGTAAAAAAAAGGGTTTTTTTGCCTTAAAATACATAACGACGCGTCGCATTGTAGCGGCAAAAATGGATTAGCAGGTAATATAGTACTGGGATAAGCTATCTGCCAAGCATCTATAGCAATAGCCTTGCATGACACTTCAACAGTGCACAGAATCAACTAGTGTGTTTATAAGAAGTTTCCTGGTGAACACTTCTGTTCCATGAACTGAAGACAGAAATGCTGAAAGGCTGACATCTACAATTTTGAGTACTCCAATACCACTTAAACGAACTGGTAGGGATGCTTGGATCCAGGCTCAATCGTTTCAAGCTACATTCAAAACGTTGCTAAGCGTGTTTTGTATTATTTTGCCAACTTTTTTAAAAGTGATAAATCTTTCCAAAAGGGCGATGCTTAAGCGCATGTACAAAATTAGGTGAATAAAATAACGAATAATAGTAAAAGCCGAATGGATATTAATTTATGGTATTCAGATCTGTCACCGAGGCATAATAATTAAATCCAAAATCTGTGTGTCTTATTGACTATAAAGGGACGGAAGTGTATAACAGGAAATTGGGGTATAACAATATCTGATCTATCACAGCGCCCGGTGCTGGAGTTGAAGTAACGGATGTTAGCTAAGATATTATATGGTAAACACCATGAGCAAATCATTAATTTGTATTTTTTTAGTTTCACCTGTATTTTTTTATTTAAAATAACTTGCTATCCTTAAGCGATTGAGTAAAAACATACGCAACGAATTTTAGATAAGTAAGGCAAAAGGGACTACCAGGGACGCTAAAGACCAGGCAAAATGAAAGTAAAGCAGATCCCCGGCTCCAAGGAATAAGCTTGGAAGCAACCGAGAATAACGGTAAAATAATAATGATACGTAACGAATATTATTATAAGCTGCATTTGTCAGGTTAATTATATTACTGTATATTTTTACAATGCATTACATAGCTCATACGGTATTCGGCTATTCCGGATTGAACAATGCAATAACTTTTACGCATTTTTTATCAAACATGTTCGTTTTATAAAAACTCAATTGCTGTTAAATGTACTGAAAACATGTACTCAAGTCGGCGTCGATACGAATAAACAAGTATTTGACTAATGGGCCTTCATGTCATCCTATTGTGGTTTTAACTGTTTGTACCACCTTTTTAATAGAATACACATGCTTAATATTAAATAAATACACATGCTAAATAAAGATCTTTTAATCGGATATTCGACTTCACTAACGAAATAAAACACATTAGTTACACAAATATTTAAAATAAATTAAGGAAGTGAAATATAAATGCGAACGGATAACTTTTCTCTCTAATTAATTAAACTAATAGTAGTCCACTGCTACACGTAATCTCTCTTAAACTATGCCACAGTACCTGTTCTTCCAATTTTGATGTCACAAAACTTTGAACTATTTGAAATACTGACCAAATTATCGGGGAAACTTTAAATCCAAATAGCCTAAGGTTATTTTAAATAGTATAATATTGAAATTTTTAACTTGTAAATATAAAAAACCTTGGATCCGTAGCAAAACTACAGTCATCATACAAAATTTATAAAAATAAAGTTTGTTCCCTACTTTACTAATAGAATTATTGTATATTCAAGTAATGTCTTGTCTTTATTTCTGTCTAATAGACATCGAATTTTTATCCAGCACTTCTTTGGTTTGTTATAAATAACTTGGGTAAGTGGTAAATATTTATTAGTGCTATGGCGGTTAGAAATTAGAAATGAAAGTTTAATTACAAAACAAATTTTCTTATAAAACAAACTTAAATATAAGTAATAATTGGCTTGTTTTTTTTTTCATTTTCATTATTCGGTAATTAGCTTATTGTCTTCAGTCTCTTGATATCTACGAAGAGTCTCTTAAAGGATATTGACGATATAGTCATTTATCTTGGATATATTGAAAATCGATAAGCAGGTACCGATTAGACAGAACCGATTTTACAGATTTAATTATAATGAATACAAACGGTGCATTTAAAGGGAAAGGAAAGTAAAACAGGCTGAAGATGAATGAGAATAAAATAAATAGTATTAGTATTTATTCACATCATTGATCTCTTTATTCTAAAATTAATGTAAAAAGTACAAAACATCGATGTAAATAAATACTACAATAGCGATCTCACCGTAAGATATTGTAACGATACATAATACATCTAACAAAAGTAGTGTGACGTCATCGGTGAAGAGCCTCTAACGAACACCAATTGGAGTGCTAGCATACCGGTATGAATGTTATGTTGTTATAATACAACAACACCAGAATTCGATGCCGACCACTTTCACCTCGGGAAAGTGACCACTTATGAAGATGTTGGTGAATGACCCGGCAAGGTTGTGGAAGGATCGACGTAAATTGACCACTTGTAATATACATATATAAATTTATGTTTGTGAGGTTCAATTTTTACGCAAACAAGGTTTTTATCGATAAATAAATGATAACTCTTTTAGTCACGTCCATTTAGTTATATATATCATATATATTTTTTTTCTTCACGTAATTATTAAAACATAAAAAAACTCTTTGTAATTTTTTCAAATACTTCAGCAAATAAATAAATTAATATAAATAATTAACATAAAAGTTATTTGACACTTTTGGATTTAATTTTAGTTTAAGTTAAATTTGTGGAACATGACAAATGGTGTGTTTAAAACTATTCAATAAAAGTGGACACTATTTCATCAGTTCAGTGATATATTACAAGTTACTTACAGTGCTACCTTAGGTAAGGTTAAAAATGAAAATCTAAAACTACTTTATAGGAGTTTTTTTCACTTCTATTTAGATTATTTCTGCCTATGTAGATATATTCGAAAACTTCAATTAATACATCAATTACAAAAGTCTTTATAAAGAACGAACATTAAAAGTTTATTTTTTTAAACTCTGTTTTAACCAATAATTCATACACATGTTTCTAAAGAAAATAATTTCTTCAAAACGCATATCATTTCTTAATAAGTTATTTATTAAGAAATGATATGCGTTTCGAAGAAATTATTTTCTTTTATCCGCTTTATTTTTTGTTGGCTACATTACGTAGTGCGCCTATTTATTTATAAAAAGCGAAGTTATTATAAAATGCATGTTTTTATTTAACATAAATAATGCTTACTTATTTTCACTTGTTGTGTACCGATACGCTGTCACCTCATTCCACTCAAGAGAACCTATAAGTATATGTCTGTTTCTAGAAGTTACTAAGAAAAGAAATGCGTTTCAATGAATTATTTTTCTAGTATCCGTTAAAGGTCTTTTGTTTTTTGTTATTGTTGGTTACGTAATGTAGAGTAGCTTCTTTATTCGTAAAATGCAAAGTTATATTAAAATTCGTGGATTTACTTTCTATAAATAAGGCTATCGATTAGGTTAGTAGTAAGTATTATAAAGAATCTATGTTATTGTTCGTAAATAGAGCAAACTCCAATTCCTGTAATTTAAATCTCTGAACATTTAAAATTTGTTTTATTATTTTGTTGGATTGTAATTTTGTTGCCTCGTACCCAAGATCTTATGGAGTCTAGTATCTTTTATCTTTTTTTAGCAAAGTAATCTGTTTAAAAGAATTGTTTTGCGTACTAAAATAATTTGAATAGAGTTCATGTTTAATATTTCACATAAATTAACTCTTCTTGGCGATAAAATGTTATTTTTGTATTTTAAAGAACATATTCAATGAATTGTGCAATAAAATAGCTTAATAAAATCCATTTATAATTAATTCACAGTCGATCTACATTTACAAACTGTGCCATTGATTTGTATTGGCCTCCTCTCAGTTTTGATACACTTTACAAACCTCTTGAAACATCTTGTACAACTTTTAAATATACAGGTTTAATTGCGGTATTTTATTAACCGTTAAAAATGAATGATAATTAATTTTTAATACCCACATTAACTTATAAATGACAGTGGTAAGTGATCGGGAATCGAACTCATACCGCGAGCGTGAGACGCAAATGACTCCTTTCCGCCGTTTTATCTAGACGGTCATTTCACAGCGTAAAAAGGCGACATTAAGTGCCAATCATTTCCTTAAGACAAAAATGTATAAGATTTTTAGTACAGAGTCGACTTGACACTGAATTCTACATAGCTGACCAACTGCGTCTCTGTGCTTTCACCTATCCTTAGTTGTTTGTAGTGTGTGAAAGAGACGTCCGACAGGCAGTTTTCCTTTCTCACCAACGGTTATACGTCACTGCACATTTCTCCCAGTGCGACTAAATGCTTATGAGTGTACAACAAACCAGTATAGCTGTTACTACGGTGTGGTCTACGTTTTTAAATTCGTTCAGTGTGAACTTCGATTTATTGCATTTAAAAAAACGCGGGCGAGGTGATTATTTGAAAAATAAAATAATTCAAGTGTTTGTTTTTATATTCTGAAGCACTGAAGCTTTACGCTAAAAGGTAATATTATAGTTTGTCATTAATATTTTAATAATATATCTTATACTTCTAGTTGATAAAAACTAAATCAGAAATGTACAATTAATTCTATATTTCCAAGATATGTTAATTTCTAATTTATATTTATCTATAATACAATTAAAATACTTACTATCGTATTTATAGCTCATTTTGTACACGCTAATGCGTGTAAATAAATATGTACAAGCTCATAACGTGCGTTTTCAATGCGCAGTAGAAAAGACACCAACGCGCATGTAACAGCTAATTGTGTTTAATCAACCGGTAAAGACAAATTATAATTTTCAAGTCTCATAATTGTTTTAAAATAGATACATGTTATTTTAAGTTTTTGATTAAATGAAGTAATAATATTACGTCCGTATTATGTGAAGACTTTTAGTTTCGGTGAAGTAATCTAACAAATCATTGGCAAGTAGAACTAAGGTGGGAGGTCGCTGCGTCTCACGATAAGGGCTCCCATCGGCCCCTAAGCTACTAACTAAAACTAATATACTATAGTTTAATAATAATACAAAAACTACTGATGAAAAAACTAATGATATTTATGTGTTTGCAGGCAGGGAGCCAGCCTTCAAGATGAAGCTCTCCCTGGTATTTGAGTTGCTTCTAATATTCATCCTCTTAGCATTTGCTGCTTCAAAAAGTATAAGTGAGTTCGATTTCACATATTTTCTAAAACAATAACTGACTTACCTTTTTAGTGACGAGCACATAAACGCAATGAATTACTTATAGTTCAGTTGATAGTTGAGAAAACCGTGAAAGTTATCAAATCGTTGATTGCAATCTAGTTTTTTGCTTTGAATAACTTTATTAATGACATATAGCGTGATGTACTATAATATTTTTTACTAATGTTAATGTAAACAATGAATATTCCTGAAAATGGTTTTCGTACTAATTGCTTTTCTTCAATTATTTTTTTCATCAATTTAGCTCTATTGCTTGGCTAGTAAAGTTTTTCCGTTGTTACTTTTTGACTCACAGCAAAGACATACTTATTATCTGGAAAGTCATGAGTTTACCATTGAGTGACTGACTCAAACCTAACTGCTAAGTTCGTTTGGGGTCAAAGACGCAGTAAGTTAAAAGATGATTGCTACATACTTATCTAAATAACCTCTATTTTTATTATACTCGCTGCCTCATGATTTAAGTATATTTTTAATTATGTTTCGATTGTTATATAAGATTTGATTGAGAGTAAGACAAAGTTAGACGTGAATATATTAAATATATTAGAGCCCATTTTGTATTAACTTTTAATTTTAGAACATCAAAAACACCATGTCAAGAAACTAATTCAAAACCGTAACGATAACAGTGCTGGAGATAAAGTCGAAGAGAATAACATCAACAAGTACTGCAAGTGCGTAGAATCCTTCTGCAACTGCTGCAGAGATTTTCGACTGCCTGTTGTCGAATTAAACGGACCAGGTAATATAATACCTTCATCTTCTATAATTAAAACATATTTTTTATTCATAACAAGAAGTAGATTACACAAACAATATGTTGTAAAAGGAGCTATTTGAATAGAATAAAAATGATTCTAATCCTGCATTACGCAATGACAGTTCTCGAACAATACATAAAATATTAAAAGTAGGTCGTGCAATAAGGACATTGTTTATTCTGACTCTACAACTTTGGTATGACATCCGCTTTAAATCTTCTTATTTTGGAACAACATACATATCAACGGTTCTTTTCCTGTCTAATCTAGCACATCGTTGCTCAATAATCCATGATGGAAAGCAGCACCGCTTAAGTTCGCTCTAAAAGCATTTTTCAATATATCAAAATTGATCAAAATATAAATTTTTCGAATAGGAAATCGATGTCTTAGTGGGAACTGCAAAAATCATGACAAATAATATAGATTCATTGACTGGATTTCAATGTAGTTTTATAAAACGATTCCCATAGGCGAGTCACTTTTAGATTTACCAAAAAGTTTCTAAAATATTGTGAGTAGGAAAAACTATCCCTTCGGTAACGGCAACAAGTGGTTACCTTCCTACCAAGAATAAAGAAAATAAACAAATAATAAGATTCCATAAAGACCATGCACACACTTTTGTTTTAATTTAAGATTGAAAATTATATTTTCAGGATGTGCTTCGCTGATGTATCTCAATGGAGACAAAATGTCTGTATCCTTAAGCTTTGGAAAGAAGGTTATTACAAATCGAACTCTTTCAAGTATGTTTTACTTCATTGATTATTTTTGATCTTTAATACATAGAAGTTTGAAATTAATTGAAAGTTACGTGTAATTTAATTCTAAAGTTTTGATTTGTATATTACAGGCCGCAAACCTAGTCCAGTCTGTATGCCGTTACCAGGTGGCCTATCCAAATTCTGTGGCAGAGTTTATAATATAGCAAGAGCTGGCGAGGAATTTAGAGCGTGCCTTGGTTTAGAACTACAATCAAAGAAAACGGTGGAAGCTGCTGTCAGAGTGTCATGTTTTAAGTTTGGTCCGCGTGGTGTAACTTCCGAACCAGCTGATCCATTACCATTAGTTCCAAAAGATGAGAAGAATGACGATGATGATGACGACGACGATTATGATGACGACGATGATGCTTTTGGCCTAGCTGCTGGAGTAGACGATGATGATGATGATGACGATGACGACGACGATGATGACGACGATGACGGTGAGTAATTGTTAGTATTCTAATACATTTTCTATTTCTACTTGTAGGAGTTATTAAATATTAAAATACTTAAACTTTAAAAGTTTTCAATAATATCATACTCTCAAATCAGTATTTCTGACTTTTGACTTTATTCAAATTTATTTGTCTTAAAATGTTTGAGTATATTTTTATGTAATATTTCAGGGACAATTGATGCTGTGAATGATATTGGTAGCACAGATTATACTGGTTTTAGTCTTTTGGGAGAAGATTTATTAGGAGATCTCTTTGGTTCAACATCTTCTAAGAAAACCAATAAAAAAAAGAACATTAAAAAACAGGCACCGACATCATCAACGACGACCACTAAGAAACCAAGATCGACGCGACGACCTGCCAGAAGACCTACCACTAAGAGTACTACCATACGTTCAACCACAACACGTTCAACTACTACACGTCCAACACGCTCCACTACAACTAGAAAGCCTCGACCATCCGGATATAGACGACCTACTCGCAGACCATCACCCCACCGAAAACGAAAACCAACAACAGAAAATACATTGACATTAGTCTTAACTACAACTACTACAAAACCTGTAGTGAGTACAGTATCAGCTGCAGTGCCAACCACGGAGCTTACCTCTCTAATGAATACAATACAAACAGCAAATTTGGCTGCACCCTCTGTGGTCGATGACCCGTATCCTGTTTCAGTATTGCCAGTCACTACACCCAAAATTGTATCAGACTTAGGAGATCCAGGCCTACAAATGTCATTAGCGCACATTACAGGTCAACTATCTGTAATGCCAACTGGTATTACTCCAATGATTGCAGATGAAAGTAAACAATCAGCAGTAATAAATAACGCAAAAGAAACAATATATGAAAAAATTCAAACTATAACTCCTAAAACTTCATCCACCAGACCTTTTGCTTCTTTTTCTGAGGAGGATTTCGTTACAGACGATATTATCCCAGTCGGGCAAAATATGGAACCGCAAGACATGATGTCGGAAAGTGAACATTCTTCTGATCAGGAAAGTGAAGATCATAAATACAACGCTGGCTCTTTAATCAGTGATAATTATACAGGAAGTAACTCGCCAAAAAAGACCAAAGGCAAACAATTTAACTTACATGATTTAGATGTTCTTGATTTAAGTAAAATTGGAGAGAGTTTGGGTGATGAGTTAGGCATATTTGGAAAAAATAAAAAGCACAAAGATAATAAAAATCCGGAAAATCGCCCAGAAAAGGATCATAAAGACGATTATGATGACCTCGTTGATGCAATTGGCCATACATTAATGATGAACAAATCTGATAAAGGTAATAAAAATAAAAAAGATAGGAGAAGACAGAATAAAATGATGCGTGGCGAGTGGTCAATTCAACCTGTAACCTCATAGTAAACGTGGTTTAAAGTAGCTTTATAAAATCATTATTTATTCTTACTTAATTTATTCTAAATTATTAATGAATTATTCATTGTGTGTGTTGTAAATAGCAAACTGTATGAGATTATTTATTTGCATGAGTGATTAGTAAATAATTTTTTAAATGATTTTTTATAATTTATTTAATTTTCAGTCATTTTCACCCCTATTGAAATATGATTCTCAATGGTAACTCAGTATACGCGTATGATTTTAATGGTAATGAGAGGCTTGTAGATTACCTAGTTTGCCTCAAAAACGTTCAAAAGTGTTAATCATAAATATAGTACAATGAATATATAGTATAATGAATACAAATTATATGCCATGGATAATATTCGTGTATGATATATATCCTTCAGAAACTTATAACAAAAATATTGACATGGTATTTTAATTTTTTTTTGTTAATTGTTGAACCGAGTGAACTGCGATAGGCTGATGATAATGATTGCTTACACCGATATTACAAATGTTCTTATTTAAAACAAAATTAATTAACATAATGAACCTTACTTACAATAGACAAGCTTTAACGCCTGCGTGTATGTCGGTTTTCGAAATAAACTGTAAACATGCTGTTGCATAAATTCGTTGGACTAATATAACTCAATGCCTACATTACTCTCTGACAATGTAGCTTTACGTTGGTGAAACAATTTTTAAAATCTTCGTAGTCGTTTAGGCATAAAGCGCAACAAATAAAATTAGTAAACTCACATTTACATTAGAATGTTAGTTAGAATATTTATAGAGATTGTCCCAGAAAATTCGACTAAATGAAAATTTGAGGAGCTATAAATAAATACGGTTTTTTATTATAGTGTATAAGTAGCTTTTTAGAACGCTATAAATTAACCGTTTCCTACGTTGGGGACATAGCTCAGGTAAATACTATAGGCGTTTATCTAGATAGGTCTCATTAGGAAAACTGCAATGAATAGTCATTTATGAATACAAAATGTTTTTTATCACAAGCAAGTCTTAAATTATAAGTTATAATATCATACCAAGACTCAATAAAATGCGTTGTATTTATTATCTTATATCAAAAAAATACCTAAAATTACGCCATGAAGCAGCGTAAGAAAAGTTTGCTAATTTTGTCTCTGTCTGGATGAAAATGTATTAATTTTAATATCTACTGCTCTTTATACAGTCATATCTCCAGGTGGATTGATTGTCGCTAGAGCCGACATATGTTAGAGTGTAGACCGCAATCAGGCAAATGCTGTGTATGAGTAGTGTGCCCTGCAGCACAATAAATATATAATATGTCGGACCTCTAACACACAACGCCATCTAGTCCCAAGCTAAGCAGAGCTTGTGTTATGGGTACTTAATAACTGGAATAAATACATATATATTTTTTTGTAAATACATACATATTATACATAGAAAGCACCCAAACACGGAACTAAATATTTGCAGATCATACAAACATTTGATGATTGATTGATGATCTGGGAATCGATCCCGAGACCTCGAGAACCTAAGTCGCATACGCCACCGAGGCAGTCATTAGGGCAACAATGGGCCGACTGTTTGAGAAAAATGCCTGGGATTGAATGAATACAGGCCTTAATATTTCCGACGTCTATAAAGACTGCTCAAGACCGGGAAGGTTGGCGCTTTATGGACGAGTCTTCGTTCAGCAGTGAGTATCAGCTGATTGAAGAGATAGCTCTTTGTAGATGTAAAGAAAAAAACCAGCACCAGAAAGGAAAGAAGCTTTTCTAACGGCGATAGTATTAATGTCTCAGAATATACAACTAATATTCTACGCATTCAAAGATACAGTGGTGGATTAATTGACATTTATATTTTTAGGGTTCCGTATCACAAAAAGAAAAAACGGAATCCTTGTAAGATCACTTTGTTGTCCGTGTATATATTAGTCGAGACCTTTTATTTCGAGAACGCGTGAAGGTTTCAAACTGAATTTTAAACCGTATACTCAGGTCTACGATTCCCAGAAGCTTTGTAAAAATCAAACCTCTAAGTTTACGCAAAAAAAGATACCGTTTATTCAGCAAATAACGCATATTTCAACACTTCCAAGGGAATCAAAACTCAGAGTTTAATTCCCGTTGACCTAGAACTTTGAAATTTGGCAAGTAACGCCGTTACAGACAGTAGGACAGAAAAAAAACTCAAAACTTTACAGCTGTATGTATATATATATATATATATATATATATAATATATTTTTAAGTATATATTATATATTTTTACATATATTTTGAAAAACTGTTATGTATGTTTCTAGATCTCATGTAACTTAAATTGTACCTTTCCTGTGAGAGAAAATAAAGTTTTATTATTCTTATTACATTTGTAATTCAATTATGGTGGCTCAAATTTAAGTGACTTGTTCAAATCTATCATATGAAAAAGCTTGATGTGCACATTGAAAAAAGTGTTTGAGTTCTTATTTACATTCATGTGTACCACAACTAGGCATATACATTAAAAATCTTGTTAAGATACTCTTATATTGCGTGTGAGGACACCCCTTAATATTGCGTGGTCAATACAAAATGCATAATTTAATTTCTACTTAAAATATTATTTGTATAATTATCAGATTTAAAAGTTACTGCTTTTTATCTTGGTTATTTTATTTTTAATTAATAATAAAATAATAATTTCGTTTCAATCAATTTACATGCAAAAACAAGCTATACCTGTTCATAACATTAGTCTAGTATCATGAACCAACACGAAATGTTAGTGGACTACTATTAGTTTATATATTATATGTATGATATTATTAGGATTCAAAATTAATGTTAAAAAATTATGATACTAAGATGATTATTATTTATAACAAAAAACGCTTGTATTGAAAGTCAGCTACATAATGGCTGTGAATTTCAACTTTCTCTCGTAGCGGCATTAAAATTTAAAACTTGTTCCTATCGATGACTGTACGACTAAATTAAACATGGGATGGTAGTGTCGACATTTAAATACTCTTGTAGACCTGATAAAGCAACAATTCGTAATGAGGAGTCAGGCATAACCGGTCACAAGTTTATTTATTTAAAAAATGGGCCATTATTTATTTCTCTCATTACTATTGGTAATAACCACTTATTCTATTGGATACGGTTAGTAATTTCATAAAAAGTTTAAACAAATAAAGATAAATTTGAGGAAATTTATTAATATGCGCGTCTTTTACAGGTCACAAGCCGTACGAAGTCATAAAGTTTAAAATACCTCAAGATATTTGGCAAAAAGCACTGCATCCTACTCCTGTGCTTAAATCATCTGTGACTGTCACTATCCCTATAGACGTGCAAGATAACAGTAACGAAGAAGAAGAAGATGGTGATGATACAGTGGACGTTGAAGCCCCGGAATTAGACGTGGACACTGTGGATACTGAAGTTACGCCTACGTTAGATGATCCTGTTCCTGTTGTAAGCAGTCCCACTCCACCCGTGTCAGTAACACAAAGTCCTGTGCCACAAGATGAAATAATATCAGAAGCACCTCCAGTACCTGGTCAAGTAACAAGATTACCATGTCAGTGTCGAAATAGACAATGTGGCTGCTGTACTGGAGCTTTATTGGACAGATTTAGAATGAAAACCTGCGGTAACATCACTTTTATCCCAGAAGATTTTGTATTTGATGTGAGAATGAGTGTGAACAATAGAACTGTTGTACGAAGACGAGTTTCAGGTGAGATTATGTATACATCTCCATACGAAAGTGTCTAGAGTTTTGAAATACAATGTTACTCTTACTGAATACACAATAAGGCTATAGAGCGAGGAATGTGTGTGTAATTTATTTTCAACAATCCATGACAAAGGTAGTAATGGAAAGTCATTTCAGCTAGCGACCCGCCGCCGATATGCTTCAACCCTAGAAGAGCTCCATTTGTTCAAGTGTGTGCAGAAATTTCGAATATACAGATGAGAAACAGAAATGTACACGCTTGTTTTGATATCAATGCAAATATCGCAGATTTTCCTATTTTCTCAGCCCCGTTCCGTTGTTTTAGGTAAGCACATTTAAATATCTCATTAATATATATATATATATATATATTCATATACTTATATTTCTACTTATATTTTATATTGTATTGTATGTGTTTCTTTGTAAGACAATAGATGTAATACTAAAATATAAGTAGAAATTAAGCTCTATATCGCATTCGGTCTCTCTGTAATTACAGTAAAGGTGATGAACATGAAAATAAATCAGTAAATAATTTACATAGAATATTTTGATACTTTGTGATGTATATATGTAGTGTACTGTATGTTTACCCTATACATCTGTCTTTCAAGATCTTTCCTTATAAATACTGACGATGATAAGTTATTCATATCAAATAATAAGAAAAAAATTTTTTAGCCTCGGATCATCGGGTATAAAAACTGGGGGAAAACCCAGACCAGTATCTTCTTCTGGCCCGAAGCCAGTGAATCTCTTTGGTAATAGTGATAAAGCGGACGATAATGAAGGGGGCTTCATAGAAAATACGGTGGGCACAGTCTTTGGAGACGGAGGCTTATTTGGAGGAGGAGGAGGCAGTTCTAGCAATGATGGACCTTTTGACGGATTCGGTGATGCAATAGGAGACTTTTTGGATTTTGAATAGTAAAAAACATTTGTGATTTATCTAGTACCTGATTCTATTTTACACTATTAAATTAAATTTATTTATTTTAAAATTTTTGGTTGCTTATTTTTTTATACTAAAGTCCAAGGCGACGTGAAAGTTGCGGTTAATAAGATAAAGAAATCTTTCTCTGCCCCTGTTGAACCGGTTCACTGGTGTTCAAGTGAATTGGAGTGTTGGGCCTGTTCAGACGGTCAGCGTGGACCGACACAACGCAAACTAGTCTAAGAAAATGTGTGTAGTGATTTGGTTGTTTACAATTTTGTGTCTCACTCATATAAGTGTGGAAGGAGGTAAGATAGTAACACACTGAGAAATTTAATTATCATAATTACATTGTCTTATGTATACAGTTAACAGAAATGATATTTCAGAATTTATTCAACATGATAGAAATAAAACTATAGAACAAAGAAACGTCGAAGTTCCAGACAGTTTCTTATTAATGATACAAGAATTAAGAGGAAATGCATCTTTAGTTCGTTCGCTACCTTTAACACGACAAAATCAGGGAAATGTGAGCTCCTCAAGCAGTTCATCCAATAACAGAAGATGTGTATGTCAAATGGGAGTTTGTAAGTGCTGCACCGGTTACATTATGGACTTGTTAAATCAAAAAGCTTGTATGAGGGTCACATATCACCCTGGAGATTTTGCTTTCGACGTGGCTATGTCTTTAAATAATAGAGTACTCTATGAGAATTCTTTGTCAGGTAAGTGCATGTTTATTTATAATCAAGATTACAAAGAAAATTGCGGGACCTTGAACTACAGTATAAAACTGTATTTAAGGTTTTAAACACTAAATACTTATTCATATAATTTGATGTCATAACGTTAAAATGTTAACAATATTTTTATTGTATTTATTTCAAAAAGTAATACGAAATAATTTCATTTTCAGGAAAGAACCCACGACCAATTTGTATAAGCCCACCCAGGATAGAAAATTTGAAAGTCTGTGCAAAATTTTATAATGTATTCTTCCCTGGCAGAAACTTTCACTTTTGTTTGGCAATGAGTGGTACTTGGCGATCATTTGAACTCTTTCATTTTGCATTTGATTGCCTTCGGTACGTATTCGTACGTTTTATTTTAAAAACATTTAATTGATGGTTAACAATCGGTACTTATTAACCAGTCATCATTACCATCATCGACAACCCATAATGTCCTACTTTGGGCCTTGGTCTCCTCTCAGGAGAAGGGTAAGGCCAAACGTCCCCACTCTGGCTAAGTGCGGGTTGGGGACTGGCAAGTTAATGTTGTGGCTACGTAATCTTACCGTTGGATCTTTTAAGCCGCCCAAAACCCTCCAACTAAGCTTCAGGACTGTTATCCTATGATAGCAACCGGGACCGACTACTTAACATGACCTCTGAATCTCACGCTCATGGTAATGCCACCAGCGGTTACCCATCCAGGTACTGACCGCGCCGTTGTGGCTTAGCCTTGGCGATTGTTTCTAATCTATCATTGGTAGTTTATAACTACCAATATACACCAGGACTAAAAGAAAATTACTATTTAATTAGACTTAAAAATATAATTCTCTGTCGTACTGTTAAGATGATCCTCGATACGATCAATCGAAAATTCTATACATCGAGACAACTCGAAAACATGATACAAATTTAAATTTATATAAATAAATACATAAATACGTATTTATGTTGATACTTGTATGTACTGTGTTGACAATGTTTGGTTGAAACATGGTACTTCTACAAAATTCATTTTACTTTATTATACACAATCTAATAATATGTAGGCAGATATTTTAGAAAATTGTTTATAGATCAGAAGCAGCTGAATATTACTATCGATTTATTTGCGATAAAGAAATCTATTCTGGTCATTAATTAGAAATATAGTAAGAACCATAAGTAACATACACACGATGTCAATTATTAAAATTAATTATTCCGTTCTTCAACACATGGTGGTTTCGGTGGAAACGTATTCATATTTTATGTTTTCCTTGGCTAAAATTGTATACTTATATCACACAGGTATTGCATTACATGCATTTAAAGTTTTATCTACTTAAATAAATTCAGGCAACTCAATATCATAGAAAGAAATTAACCTAGTAATTTAAAAATTCCATAGAAAGTAAAATAAATTTCTAGGGACGAACGTTTGATAGTCAATGATAGTTTAATTTAGTCAATTTAATTAAATCCAATGATGCAGAACTAAGCATCTTAAGAGGCCGCCATAGATTGATTCACCGTGCTGCATTGTTGCATTATCTGCATTCACAATGAGTATGGTCACCACCACTCTTGGATTCTGTTCATACTTTCTATCAGGCAGAGTAACGTTGACAGGCTCAAACATATAAGAAATTAAAATACGTTAAAAAATGTTATACGTTACTTTAGTTTGTTAGTGCGATGATTGGTGGTTACTTTTCAAATAATAAAAATGCACTTAAGATCCAAAAAGAAACAGAAAATATTATGAGATATTTCATATCGAATTAAGAAATGTAGAGTATGGAAGATGGCGGTGTTTAGCGCCCGTGCCTCGGAGAGCACGTTAAACCGTCGGTCTCGGTTGTCATGAACACCTATGATAATCATTATTAGGAAGTTTGTATACTCAAATATACGGACAGATAGTTCAACCTTCGAATTCAGTTCACCGTCAGGGTTACGGAGGTCCGATACCAGTCGCTACGTGGAAAAACTGATATTCACTTCACTTAAAATAATGTTACAGCTTGGGTGCAAATGGCCTAGCCATGGTGAAGCCACAAGACAATGGAGGACTTCCTATAGCCAATCCTCAAGGAGGAGTAGACGCAGTTATCGATACCGGAGAAGACTACATAGAAGATTATGATGAAAATGTCGTTAAATCACTTTTTGGAGATTTGTTTGACGATCGATAATGTAGTTGAAAATTTATAATTTTCAAAATATACATGATAGATAGCTGAACCAATTACATTGAATAGATTACACTTGGATGTTTCAGAGTAGCTGGCAGTTGTAAGCTTGAGTATATTATTACTACTGTATTTGCATAAATGTCTTAGCTAGTATTATTATTATTTATTTTTTAGCTAGTCAGCATACTTGTTAAGTCCGTACTTGCTTTAATAATTATTTTCACGGGAATTAACGCGATCACTTATTTAAAGGTATTACATGCCCCTGATTTGCTTGACGTTTCGACCAGGTTACTGGCACTGCAAAGAAAATCTCAATAAATATGTTGCTACTTAAATTTTCTTTGAATATTTGGTTTAATTATTGTCTCCTTGTCGGTTAAGTTTACTAACAAGCAACGAGTTTAGAATCAATTGTAGATTTGAATAACAAATATAATTCAATAACTAATTATTTATTTATTTATTTAAAACTTTATGCACTTTTGTACAATGGCGGACTTAATGCCCAAGGCATTCTCTTCCAGTCAACCTTAGGGTGGTGTAGAAATCTTGTAAGGTAGGTGGTGCACAGAGGTTTTCGTATGAAACTAACTACAAACATTACACAAAAGAATGAAAGAAATAGTTAAACATACATAAACACATACTGGATACATATGTCTTAAATACAAACACAAATATATACATATATAAATATACTTACACACAACTATATTAGTATACTAATAAAACTTGAATATACGTATACCAATTATCGGTTAGTAGTTTCTGCCATTTCGTGAAGAATTAGCTCACGCGAGCATTCTTTTTAAATGTAAAACGGTTTGTGGATATCCTGATTTCGAGTGGGAGCGCATTCCAGAGCAGTACCGCTGGACAAAGAACGAAAAGTTCACGAAGTCAGAGCTGTGAGAGGGACATAAAAGAAGCAGATTATTTTCTGAACGAAGATTCCTATCGTGATTAGAGGACAGAAAACGGATTTTATTATACATCTTTCATTTTTTTTACAAAATTTTGCATTTAGGTAAATATTGTTTAATTTTAGTTCACATTTAGAATTATTTTCGCGCATAATCACTTTTTATTTGCATGCCAATTAGTCTCTAATGGATGAATTATATTAATCTTATTTCATAATCTTTAAACACCCAGTGAACTTGATTTGGTAAATCCTATAAAAAGCATAATGTATTGCTAATTTTCAAAGAT
>PKRV01000523.1:0-109671 GCA_003709505.1 Hyphantria cunea | reverse complement strand
AAGGAGTTAACACAGGTAAAAAAAAATGTAGACATACAGATTTTATTAAACTTCATCCCTAAGAGTGGCAATTTGTATGTAAGTCCAATGTTTTTGAAGTTAGAGACTTGAAATTTAAAAAGTTAGCTCTGTAGATGGTGTGGAGGTGTTTTATTAATGTATCTTCAGAAATCTATCCCCATTTGGGGTTAAAACATAGGATGGTATTTTGTGTGAAAGTTCAATGCTAGCGAAGTTAAAGTAATTATAGCAGAAGGATTTTAAATGGTATTGAAGTATAATAATTATTGAAAACAACTACTTACTATTATAATTAGGGATTTTTTATTATTGTTTAATATTTGAATATATATTTTATTATTACTCAAATCCTGTAGAAATCGATCCAGATGTTCTAGAGATTACCCGAACAAACAGACAGATGGACCAAAATTTTTAAAATGAAATTTTGGTATGTGTACCATGTATACATTACATATGTATTTAGTAAAAAGCGGTTATTTTAATATTACAAACAGACACTCCAATTTTATTAATTTGTATAGACAAGATTAATTATTGTTATTTTATTACAACACATTTTCAGACTGACATGCCTGGGAGAAAGTGCTTTATAGTATGCTGTGTATACCACCATTTGTAGATGGTTCCTTTTTTTGGTTATAATTGTCTATATGTATTGTATTTACTCACATCGCATAGCATCACATATGGCTGTGTAACCTGGGCTATGACAAAAATTCTAAGGGAAAAACTTGCAAAATGTCAATGAGCCATGGAAAGGAGCATACTAGGGCTAAAGTTAAAAGATAAAGTATAGAATATAGATATCAGACGCAAAACTAAGCTAACAGACATCCTAACACATATTGATTAGTTGGTCAATGGAGATGGACTGGGCACATACTCCGTAGTAAACATGAAAAATGGAGCAAACAAGTAACAGTCTGGTATCCAAGAGACGGATCAAGGAGCAGAGGTCGCAAAGTGAGAAGATGGGAAGATGATCTAAAACTAACTCTAAGGTCCTCTTTGGCTAAGAATTGCAACTGTTAAGAAACGGGAGGCCTATACCGTAAGCCACACCGATCTTAGGGATTTATTATGATTAGAATATGAGATATTAATTATAAGAAAGAAAATTTGTACAATTTCGGAATAAAATGCTTTTTATTATTATTGTATTTACTGGTATACCATAAGGTATCCTCTATGCTTTTTGAAAGCAGTTTACAAATGACCATTATTATTTCGTCCATACTAATATTGTGAGCTCAATCGTATTATTTACGTTATTGTTGTACTTTTACAACAAACAAAGAACAAAAAACTGTAACAGAAAAAATATATGTAAGGACTGAATGCGTGCCAGGTATGATAGCCGTTTCGGCAAATCTTGCAAATCTAACCAATAGAGAATCATCAAAATTGGTTAGATTTGCAGATAATTACCATTTCATTTTTGAAAATAGTGTAATGATCCTATATTGCATTAATAAGAGCTTTGCAGTACGTACCTAATTTTGTTGAAGACCGTGAATGTGTCCTGGGTCCGACTAAATGTTTGTATGGTCTGCAAAAATATTTGTTTCGGAGTTTGGGTGTTTTCTAATGTATGTATTTACAAATAAAAAAGTATTTATGTATTCATATCAGTTATCTAGTACCCATAATTCAAGCCCTGCTTAGTTTGGGACTAGATGGCTTTGTGAGTTAGATGTCCAAAATATTTATTTATCTCCTATGAGCTGATGAGATGTAAGTAATAATGAGTAATTACCTAATTTAATACAGTAAATTAGTAAACATTTACACAATATTGATAAAGTGTTCATTTGCAATTAAAAGCTGTGCATTTTCATGTTACTGCGGGTAGTCTTTTCAATGAATTTTGACTTGGAGATACTGACTGTTAAGGAAGGATATAGGCTACTATTTACTGAGATATCCAACATACATGTAAGCAGAGTCGCAGGAAAAAGTTAATGTTGTATATAAATTGAGACTATCACTGAGAATTGTTATTTGTTCTTGAGACCAAGATGTCTGCATAGTTGCTTTGTCTTAAGATCATTAGATTACACCCCTGTTAATTCAGATGCTGATTGTATTTCAATGCATATCATATGCTGGTTAAATTACCCACGAAACTGCCATCATGGAGTACTGTCAATAGCCTCCATTCTCAGTTTCAAGTCTTAATGAAGCTAGGTGGTATACACGATATGGTATACTTGAAAATCTTGCCTGTACAGTGGAACTTTACATGTTTTTTTAATGTTTAATTACTTTAGGCACAAGTCCGCCGAATGTCTTACCAAAATAGTACCACATGGGTCCATGTGGTACCATTTTGGTAAGACACTATGATGACCAACTGATGCTGCTGCATCATTGGGACTTAAACCAGTGATAGTGTTTTGTGTGGTTTACACACTTGTTCAGTCAATCATACTTTTGCGGGCATCGGTTTAATGGTATTTCAACTGAGTTTGACTGCCCCAGTGTAGCAGTATATGCAACTGCTGTGCTAGAGGTCTCATTTCTGAATCCCTGGACAGACCAAACATTTAAAGATCTGCAATTATTTGTTACCCCGTTTTGATGTTTTCTATATCAGTTGTCTAGTACCCATATTATAAGCACTATTTAGTTTGGGATTAGATAGCGTTGGGTTCAATGTTTAAAAATATTTATGTTTTACAGTTCTTCTACTCAATTCAAGCTTACTTGGCAGGTATAACTGTACAGGTTGACCTATCAGATACTTCCTACTGTGTAAAGTTATCTTAAATCAGTTTAAGGGTTTCTTAAGGCCATGTGCAATTGTATTTCATTACAATTAGCTTTTAGATGACTTTAGATGTTTTTACCATATGTTACTAGAGTTTGATATAAAAAAATTACTTGATACTTAATTATTGAAGCTAAAAAAAGTCTATCGTAAAACATCAAACAATTTAAAACACTTAACTGCGGTTTAAATTTAAATTTTAATACAATGAATCTCAAAATACATCTACTGTATAAATTATACAAAAATTAACAATGCAAATTTACTTAAACACGTAACTGAGCATCTCAAGGTTAATTTAAGTTAACTGTACTTATTTTTGTTTTAGGGTTGTAAAATTTCGTGACAAAGGGTTATAAAAAAACTATTACCTTTCAGAAGCACATTTTAAATGTAAACACGCGCGTATGTAACGCAATCAGGTTTTTTTANTTTTTTAATTAAACAAAGACTTGATGTCGATGAAAACTCGTGCGCTTATAGATAAAGCTCGTTAAAACTTTTTACAGATTTTACCCAGCAATTTTCCGGGCAACCAAGTCCCGACAAATTTACCTGTATCGAACGGCCCCAAGCAATTTCCCAGAATTTTGACGATTATATGTAGTTTACACACACGCGCACGCGTAACAACGCACACAGTCTTAAAATTTTATATTTAGAACACGTTCAGCGTTTACACTTACGTAAATAATACCAAAATATCCTATAATACACTATTTTGCACTGTATATTTGTTATCAAAGACACTTTTAATAGATGATTGTCATATTTTTCATGTTATATAGCACACCGTTGGCGAACAATGAGACTAAAACTCGAGATAAAAAAAGTGTGATTCAAGGAAATACATGCAAAAACAACCCCCCCACCTACATGCGGTGGGTGTGTTGACAGTTGTGGGATACCATAATTCGAATTTCATATTACCGAGACAATAGAACATTTGTCACAAAAATGGAAAACCTTGTGTCTTTGGTTTTAGTGCGTAGTTCTTAAGCAGTTGAGTTACTTTATTTAAAACTATTGTATTAACGATTTAAAGAGAGCACGATGTCATACAGTGGGCTATGAAACGCTGTTGGTAATGACGATGTTTTAACTGTCACTATTCTTGCTTATCATTCAGACATTTTGGGACTTTATGACAATTAAAATTTAAGATAGCACTGTATTTATGTGTCAATAAGGTATAGATAAAATTAAAAACAAAAATCATGTTGCTCGTAAATGTAATAACTTCCGCATTCTTTGTTTATGTATACAAATTGAACTGAATACAACATATAAATTTAAAATAAATCCAATCCAGTTAAATTATTATATAATAAAGTCTAAACAACAGAGGAGTGACTTACGTATCTGCAATACTTATCACTGTGGCGCTGAACTATTATTGAATGCAACACGAAAATTATTAGAAAGCACATTTTATATTTTTTAATTTAGCAAAACGGGACTGCTGACAAAATTAACCTTCGATAAAATAAAAAAATACAAACCTCAAATTTCAGTCACTTCGTGGGAGAGCCACGCATCGGCATGAATGGACCTGCTCGACCAAAGTAATACCACTGTGCTAGCGCTGTGTTTCGCCGAATGAGTGAGAGTAACCCCACCACCCCGTCCCTCCCAACCCCTAAAGGCTGGCAATGCACTTGTAACGCCCCTGGTGTTGCGGGTATTCATGGGTAGCAGCAATCAGTATCAGGCGATACGTATGCTTGTTTTACTTANTTACTTTATTTAAAACTATTGTATTAACGATTTAAAAAGAGCACGATGTCATACAGTGGGCTATGAAACGCTGTTGGTAATGACGATGTTTTAACTGTCACTATTCTTGCTTATCATTCAGACATTTATTATTGAATGCGACACGAAAATTATTAGAAAGCACATTTTATATTTTTTAATTTAGCAAAACGGGACTGCTGACAAAATTAACCTTCGATAAAATAAAAAAATACAAACCTCAAATTTCAGTCACTTCGTGGAAGAGCCACGCATCGGCATGAATGGACCTGCTCGACCAAAGTAATACCACGGCCTTACAGAAAAACGGCGTGAAATAGCGCTAGCGCTGTCTTCGCCGAATAGAGTGAGAGTAACCCCACCACCCCGTCCCTCCCAACCCCTAAAGGCTGGCAATGCACTTGTAACGCCCCTGGTGTTGCGGGTATTCATGGGTAGCAGCAATCATTATCAGGCGATACGTATGCTTGTTTTACTTTATAAAAAAAGAACACACATAAATCAAGTTGTAGTAGCTATCCCTTTAATTTCATTTTGTAGTGAAATATTAATGAATGGAAGAAATTTTGTACATTTATAAGATACCACTCTTTAATGGTAATTGACTAAACTGGCAACCTTCAGTGGCATTTCTCAGAAAAACGTCTAGTTGTCTCAAGTTGTCTCTATTACAAATTATAAGTTCCGTTACACGTAGCATCTATGACATTAAAAAAAAAACTAGCCAACTAAGGTAAACTGCAGGGAGGAGATAAAACATTAATTGTACTGGGTATTGGTGTAATTAATAACAGGTAAAGAGCCAATAGGTTATGGAAAAAAAATTAAGTCTAGTACAGTACTAGATTTAATTTAGTAGGCTATGAAGGGTACCGTAGTAAGGCGGATGATTTAAAAATACGGTATTGCCGTTTGACACATATCTGTCATTCAACAAAATTATTCGTGACGAGTTCTTAAGAAATAAATTTTAATAAAAACAAATATTTAATAGCATGGAAAAACCAAAGGTGAATAAAGGAGAGTAAGTTTGTTGTTGTCTATTCATAACGGAACGATTCCAAATAAATAGCAATTAAATTATTAACTATTTAATTACAAATCGTAGATATTTTTTGCAATCTACTTGGTACAAATAGGTCGATACACGATAATGATTAATATGAATAAATTATTCTTGAGTATAATAAACTCTGCGGCATAGATTCCATAGGTTTTCCAGGGTTACCAGCTAACTTAATATTCCTAATTTGAGTAGAATTAACTATTTACAGTTAGATTTGTATCTTTGTAACTTAGNCTTTGTAAATTAGTAAAGTAAAATATAATGAATATTATTACCTGAATATGGCGAAACCAAAAGGTTTTGGCAGTCTATGTATGTTAAGGGACTTTAATAAATATGCCCCGTGATAATAAGCTACACTTATTTTGTCAAGAGTTTTGAGGTAGGCGGGTGTTAAAGATACTTAAAAATTTCGTTAATTTTATTTATCAGAATAATGTCACAATTTTTTTTAGTTAAACATTGATTTGTTTTGTCATATCTTTCTTTTATAGTGAATTATTTTATCACTTTTCACATAACAGTCGAAAGAAGTCGTCCCCTGATGCATGTTGTGCCTCGTGGTATACGAAGCCAACCCCCATCACACCGAAAAGAAGCCACAATGTCTCAAAAGTTCCCAAGTAAGTTAATTTAAAGGTTATTTCAGACATTTCGTCTCTTTTTTAACTCCTTCTAGTCATAAGCAAGCAGAGCTTATACTATAGGTTCTAGATTACTGATATAAACACGTATTTCCTTATTTCTGTTCTACAACCATTACCAGACAAGGGGCTCTATGTATTGATTACCCTTGAATCACTTCTCCAGTAGTAGGAGGACTGCCTTATTGAGAACAATAAGGCAGTCCAACAGTAATGAGACGAATTTCAACTAGAAAGCTGTTAGCAAATGCGACTGCTAAGCAAGAGGTCTCATACAGTAAGGTGATCAAATACCTTATTGAGTTGTTTAAAGAAATGTTTGTATTAACTGTTCAACGAATCTGAGACCTCGAGCACAGCAATCGGATACACTACCACTACGTTCACTTCGCCATGGCAGTTTGTGTAGTCGACATTAAGCTTTCTTTAGTCAAATTAATGTAATAACACTTAAAAATATATAAAGGGTATATGTAACTTTAAATGGATTTGTATTTGAGATGTAAATACCATGAATTGAGTGCTTTATTTACTCAAGAAAAAAATAGGAGCAAATAGTTTCATTAATCTTTTAATTGACTAATAATAATATATAATAAATATTTCGGACATTTTAACACAACGCCATTTAGTCCCGAACTAAGCAGAGCTTGTACGATGGGTACTAGACAACTGATATTAATACATATATACTTTTTTTTGTAAATACATACATATTAAACATAGAAAACACCCAAACTCCGAAACAAATATTTGCAGATCATACAAACATTTGGTCCGACTCAGGAATCGAACCCGAGACCTCTAGCACAGCAGTCGCTTAAGCTACCACTGCGCCAGTATCTTTTAAAATCGAACAGTATTCAAAACAAAGATTCTTGCTCTCTAAATGATTTTTAACTTTTTCTAACAGCTTCCGTCAAGCTGGAGACTCACGAAAACCGGGTCAAACGTTTCCAGTGTCCAAGAATGTGGATCAAACAAATGCAAGGCATTTGAAATATGGACGGTTTAATAATCAGCCCAATTTTACGTAAGTCGATTTGTGTTTAAATTTGAGCACGGATGTAGCTACGTTTATAGTTACACGATTATATTTAGTTTGGGGAGAGGGGTTTAATTTAATAAAATGAACATGTGAAAACATGAACCCTTCGCATTTAAATTTCATGAAAATTGTTAGAGCCGTGTCCGGGATTCAGGTTATGTATGCACGAAATGCTTGATTAAAGGTATTAAAAGATAGAAATGTAATGTTGTATAATTTTTTACAACTTTTCTGGTCACTCTGATCTATCAAGGCAGGATGTGCAACTGCAACTAACAACAACAACCCATAATGTCCCACTGCTGGGCTCGGGTCTCCTCTCAGGAGAGGGTTAAGGCCATACATCCCCACGCTGGCCAAGTGCGGGTTGGGGACTGGCAAGAATACGTTGTGGCTACGTAAATCTTACCGTTGGATGTTTTTAAGCCGCCCGAAGGCCTCCAACTAAGCTTCACGACTGTTATCGTATGATAACAACCGGGACCGACTGCTTAACGTGACCTCCGAATCACGGAGACGCTCATGGTAACATGCCACTAGCGGTCACCCATCCAGGTACTGACCGCGCCATCGTTGCTTACCCTCGATGATTGTTTCTAATCACCGAGTGCAACTGGGCTATGAGCGCCTCTCTGCAACTAACAAACCTGTCAAATTTGAGTTTATATGATTGCTTCGACAAGATTAGAAACTATTTGGCTGATTATGAAACCAGTCGATGGACAATGGAGCTATTTTACGTTTAATTCGCCTTGTCATTACAGCGATTTTTTTCCTAAAATTTGTTTTACAGAAGACCAGGGCGGCTCCGCCAAAAGCTTGAAGCTAACTGTATTTCCGTAAGTGTGCCTAAACGTAGTCCTACGCTGAAATCGAGTTTCATTAAGAATACTGAAGGTAAGAGTGTATACTAGCATTTGAATGTTGCCAGCCTTTAATCTTTAGTCATTTTATCGACTATTAACATCAAGGGTGCTCATAATTGTGTCTTTTGAAGAAAAACTGCCAATTGCTTAAAACTTAAACATTTGCCAACTAAAGTTTAAGTTTATTGGTAGTATAATACCTGCGAATTGCTAATGTGCTGGAACTTTGTCAAATGAAAGACCACGTGATGTTATACATAATTAAAAGGATAGCGTGGAATAAACAATAGCTGTCTTTTTAATTAAGTTCAAAATTACATAATTAAAGTATTGCTAGTCTTTACGTCTCATAAAATCTTTTAGGAGCTTCTTTTTAAACAATTTTTTCCTGTCTAATTTCTATTTTCTCCAATCTTCTATTAACATATAACCAGAATATTTCTCCGTTTGCAGTTTTCGTACAATAAATAAAACTTAATCGTTGAGGTCTAGTATTTATTTCATTTTTATAAATCATTTTCAGGCTTCAAAAGCGAACAAGAATTCCTAGCTCAGAAATCAGAAAAACTCTTTCACCATTTGTCCCTCTCAGAAGTTATGCATATAGATATAAGACCACCTAAAAATACTAAGGCCTCGTCCCCTGTTCACTGGACATCACCACTGATGAATGCGAAATATAAGCCATCTCGAGCACTTTCTCCAAGAAGATGCTAGTCATCTTTAGTTGGTCTTCTATGGGAGGGTGTCTCATAGAAGGCGAACTTAAAATGACAGCATTCGTGGTGTCGTGTTGCGTTGGTAAGTTTGAGAGCGGAGACCTAAAGATGTGCAAATATTTGTTTCGGAATTTGGGTATAATAAAACGAGTATTCAAAAATTCCCTCGGGAACGAGCAATATTTCAACCGCCAGACGATTGGCTGACGAAAATTTTCAAGATTTTGGTATAAAAATGTGTAAAGCGAGGTGCGACTATATTTGGAATGTTATTATGACTTAATATAACATCTTGGTTTTTCCATGCATCGTCGCATTATAAGTTTTTTTTAAAATCATATTCGTAACAAAATATTTGTGATGAGAGTACGTAGTTATTTTGGATTAAGAAATTGGAACTGTAACATTGATTTTATTAGTTTTATTTCACTAGTATGAGTATTCTAAAGGTAATGCGACGGATAAACAGTAGTAAAAATATGTACTCTTATAAAGTTATCATTAAAAAGTTTATGAAAAATTTGAATCGAATTTTAAACAATTCTTTAGTTTTCTTTTTAACTGTTTGACTTTTTCTTTAAAAATAAACTACTGTTACTGATTATTTTGGTGCTAATAAAGTTTTGATAAGAAAGTATACTTGATCGTTTTTTGTTTTCGCGAAAGACGGTCCCCATTTCATGTCATCCACATATCATTAATTCCATCACGACGAAGACTTGAAGACTCGAAGACTTAGAATTGAAGACTTGAAATACTTGACATTTGCAGAAATAGCTGATCCGGCTGATTGCCATTCATCAAAAGAAGAAAAAAAGTATACTTAACCTTTTCGTTTTGTTGACCGAAGTCATGTCGTAAATATATGTCATGTAATAGTTATGAGAATTGTCTTAAATGTAAAATGTCAATAAAATGTTCTTATAAATTCAAGTTTTATTTGTTTTTTTTTTATAAAATTAGTAGAAGAGAGAGAGAAGTTTTTTAGTTTGTACTAACTCTTCTTGCTGTCTCGCAGTATATTCTACTATTGGTAATTGCTAGCATTGATTATAGCTTATTGAAGAAAATTGCTTTAACTTTGTGTTTTTAAAGTGAAAACTTCATTAGGCGCGTTGAGCACTTTTGGGTGAACTAAATTGATGGAACTCACGTTATCGCCGCCGAACGGCCTAGTGGTTGGAGTGGTCGCCACACCACTTCCTACTGTGCCAAGTGTTGTGGGTTCAAATCCTACATGGGGCAACACTTTGTCTGATCCATAAATTGTTGTTTTTAGTCTGGGTGTACTTTGTGTCCGTTTTATGTATGTTTGTAAAGATCCCCGCGACACAGAAATGTATATTCCTAATGCGGGAGTTGTCTTTTAAAAAAGAAAAAAAAGAAAAAGAACCACGATATTCATTTTCATGAAAAGTTCCTGAACTACTGAGAAACCTAGTTTAATAAGCCTGCTTTAAATACCCGCAGTGTGTACGACTAAGCGGACTTAGAAAATATAACACCTCTGTTTTTTTCTATACAAACCTTGTCCTGACACTAACAAACACATTAAAAAAAGAATTATCCAATTTGGTGCAGTCAATCGAAAGTTATGTGCGTACATATATTTTTGTCATTGAGTTTTGCAGGCACAATGTGCATCATCAAAACCTAGTAAAGCTAGTCTTTATTTTACTAATTATAAATGTGAAAGTGACTGTGTCTATCTGACTGTCAGTACAACTACTGCACCAATTTCAATGAAATTTGTGCATGGAAATACTTTGATTATTGAGAAAGGACATAGGCTTAATTTTACAATGAGAACCGACAAACGCGTGGGCGCAAAAAATAGAAAGAAGAAAGAAAGATAGTACATTAGTTTTGCAAAATGCCAAAACTGGATCCAATTCATTGTGCCAGACAAAGCGTTTGACGCTGGTTTCCAATTCGGCCAAGATGACGCTGTGCAAATAAGTAGTAATAAGTTCTCCTAGACAATCACAGCCACAGTGGCCAATCTCAACGGAGATCAGCCAACTACGCAGGAGATAGAGGCAGAGGAGAGGAAAGAGCACATTGGTTAAACTCTATGAGAGTTAGTGCCTCAACTTCTCGAGCCAATGAAAGCTCTCCCGAGAGAGAGATGCGATTAGCAGCTGACAGAGCGAGACGAGCATCACGGGCGTCTCAAAGCTCTTCTCAACGAGAGCTAAGGCTACCATTGACCGAGAACAACATGTGTTATCCCGAGAAGCTGAAACAGCTTCACAACGAGAATTGCGGCTTACAGCTGATCGCGAACGGCATACATTATCTCGCGAGTCCGAAGTCTACACTGAGAGGGAATTACGTCTAACAGCTGATCGCGAACGGCATGTACTATCCCGTGAGTCCGAAACCTTCACTGAGAGAGAATTATGGCTTACAGCTGATCGTGAACATCATATTTTGTCTCGAGAATCGGAAACTTTTACTCAATATGAAGACCGTTTGACAAATGACAGGGTGCACCATAATATTATTCGATCTCTTGAAGATGAACATGAGCATGAACAACGACTAGAGTCGGGACGCGAATATTACAATTCTTTGAGACAAGAACGATTAATAAGTTTGCCTAATGAAAGATTACGAATTGAAAATATTCGGTCTCTTGAAACGGACAAGCAGTTGTTTCTCGCATGGTCAGTTGTACGTCGCTCTTTCCCAGGTTAGCAGTTCTGGAAATCTTTATGTTCACGTGCCGACATAGTTCAGAGGGTCAACTTTGAACATAGTTTACCGTTTAGCGCTGCCGTATTTTCCTACTATAGGTACTTAAGCCTCATGTGAACGTGATCTAAACATTATTACCAATACATTAACTTAATAATACACAAGGANACATCAAGGGTGCTCATAATTGTGTCTTTTGAAGAAAAACTGCCAATTGCTTAAAACTTAAACATTTGCCAACTAAAGTTTAAGTTTATTGGTAGTATAATACCTGCGAATTGCTAATGTGCTGGAACTTTGTCAAATGAAAGACCACGTGATGTTATACATAATTAACGTGTAGTAGTAAGTAGCGTGGAATAAACAATAACTGTCTTTTTAATTAGGTTTAAAATTACATAATTAAAGTATTGCTAGTCTTTACGTCTTATAAAATCTTTTACGAGCTTCTTTTTAAACAAATTTTTCCTGTCTAATTTCTATTTTCTCCAATCTTCTATTAACATATAACCAGAATATTTCTCCGTTTGCAGTTTTCGTACAGTAAATAAAACTTAATCGTTGAGGTCTAGTATTCATTTCATTTTTATAAATCATTTTCAGGCTTCAAAAGCGAACAAGAATTCCTAGCTCAGAAATCAGAAAAACTCTTTCACAATTTGTCCCTCTCAGAAGTTATGCATATAGATATAAGACCACCTAAAAATACTAAGGCCTCGTCCCCTGTTCACTGGACATCACCACTGATGAATGCGAAATATAAGCCATCTCGAGCACTTTCTCCAAGAAGATGTTAGTCATCTTTAGTTGGTCTTCTGTGAGAGGGTGTCTCATAGAAGGCGAACTTAAAATGACAGCATTCGTGGTGTCGTGTTGCGTTGGTAAGTTTGAGAAGATGTGCAAATATTTGTTTCGGAATTTGGGTATAATAAAACGAGTATTCACAAATTCCCTCGGGAACGAGCAATATTTCAACCGCCAGACAATTGACTGACGAAAATTTTCAAGATTTTGGTATAAAAATGTGGAAAGCGAGGTGCGACTATATTTGGAATGTTATTATGACTTAATATAACATCTTGGTTTTTCCATGCATCGTCGCGTTATAAGTTTTTTTTAATTATATTCGTAGCAAAAGAATTGTGATGAGAATACGTAGTTATTTTGGATTAAGAAATTTGAACTGTTAGATTGATTTAGTTTTATTTTACTAGTATGAGTATTCTAAAGGTAATGCGACGGATAAACAGTAGTAAAAATATGTACTCTATAAAGTTATCATTAAAAAGTTTATGAAAAATTTGAATCGAATTTTAAACAATTCTTTAGTTTTCTTTTTAACTGTTTGACTTTTTCTTTAAAAATAAACTACTGTTACTGATTATTTTGGTGCTAATAAAGTTTTGATAAGAAAGTATACTTAACCTTTTCGTTTTTTTTTAACGAAGTCATGTCGTAAATATATGTCATGTAATAGTTTAGTTCGGCCGGCTCGACCGGAGTGATACCACGACCTCACAGAAAACCGGTGTGAAACAGCGCTTACGCTGTGTTTCATCGAATGAGTGAGGATACCGGAGGCCCATACCCCAATCCAACGCCCCCTATCCCCCTCAACATCCCCTTTCCCCCCCAGGNATAATAATGAAATATATTTAATAAGACTGCCATTACCGTTCATAACATAATAATTATAACTTAACACCAAACTAGGCAAAGCCTGTATTATGGTAACCACACTGTTGATACACATACTTATATATTAGTAAATATATACGTATCATAGATAAATCACACCCAGACACACTACAAATCATTATCCCCATTATAATACGTAAATAATCAAAACATACTTCCCTATTTATTTGGAAATTATATATAACAGGTTTGGATGGGAAATTAATTCATGTAAGCTGTCATCAAAATAGTCACATGATGTGTTAACGTTCGATTCAGCTGTGAATGTATAGCTAAACCTATATACTGACTGGAGCATGGTACACATGACACAGGTCGACAAATTCTAATTAAAGATCAAACAATTAATTTGAAAATTCCAAAATAACAAATGTTTCTTTATTTCCAAGTTTTGACTTCTGGCGGCAGTCGTCATGACTGCTTTGTTTTTTTCTAAAATGAATAATTAATGACAAAAACTGATATACGATATACGCATATTTTTTTACAAAATTAATTCATAGTTTAATTGTGATACAACCATCGCCTTGGCGTTTTAAATTTAGAAGCAAAACTCTATCTAACGATAAATGAGATAAATTACGTGCGGCAACACTCAACTGTAATTTTTTTGTACAGTCTTTACATAAAATGCGTTACATACAACAAGATGAAAGTAAATGAATTGACAAACAGAAATATTGTACAAAACACTATATTTTTCCATTTTTTTTTTAATATCCAAACAATTTAGTTTTCGCGAAGTTAAAAATAACTTTATTATGACGTGACAGTTAAAATTGTCATTTTT
Organism: Hyphantria cunea; assembly: GCA_003709505.1. NCBI lineage: Eukaryota > Metazoa > Arthropoda > Insecta > Lepidoptera > Erebidae > Hyphantria > Hyphantria cunea. The sequence continues at coordinate 95,591 of PKRV01000523.1, read as the reverse complement.
TGGCATATTGATATTCTGGCCGTTCCACTTGATGTGCATTGGAGAATATTATAAGTTTGTGCTAATATAATGTGTTGCTGTGCCGGCATCTTGACTACGCGCGTTACAATAATTAAATAAGTGTAAAATTCGGGAACCACTCGGCGAATTCATGTATTTTTTTCATTATTTTCGTGAAGACATAAGGAATGTTCATATAGAGAGTAAAAAACGTAATAAAAATACGAGGAAAATTATCCTTTTTTTATTGATACAACAGGCCTATAATTTTTAACAGAACGATGTCTATCAGGGCAGCTTGTCTGAAATAAAACACCATTTTGCTTACATTTAGTCATCATTTATTTCATGTTTCACATTGATAAGGTATCACTTTGAAACATATCTAATTACTTAACAATAATAAATCATAATTACTGTATATGTTTTTGGGTGGTCAGAATAATGGCCGGACTAGATTTTTCGACGGGAAAATTCTATTTAAATTACTTATTAAACAGCTGAAAGACAGAAAAAACTACAATAAAAGTATCCAAACAGCTTTGTCAGTCGAAATAAAAAAAAATGTATTGATGGCCATATTTTTTGAAAAGATTCTGTATTTAAAATTGTGTAACGGTTTTTCGAAGCATAATAATGGATATAGATATACATTTGTAAAATCATGAGAACATCCGTTAGATTATAAGATAGATACAACGTACTTTGTCGTTTAATACTTTATGTATCCACAGGCCAGGTGGAGCGCTAATTTGCGCGGGACGGCTGGCAGGAGCTGGATGCGAAAAGCCATAGATCGAACTAAGTGGCGTGAAATTGGAGAGGCCTATGTCCAGCAGTGCACTGCGATAGGTTGATGATGATGATGACTTTATGTAGTATCGTGTTTGCAAAACAGTATATAAGCGTCCTTTATTAGTGTTATAGATTATAAAGAACGCCCGTTTGATAAAGAGTATATAGGTACAATACTCTATTTTAAAGTACGAGTGGCAACACCAATTGTAAACCAATAACGGTAACTTATGTTACTACTCGTGCGCGAAACTTGAGACCCGCGTGGAATTCGTCACCCCTCCCCTCATACCCGCGCACCTACCCTATGACGCCCGCAGTGTACAGGTGGCACCGCATTTTTTTGTCGTGACGTCACCGCACTCAGGTCTCAACTTATCGCGCACGGGTAGTACCTTTATAGGTACGTGGTGTAACTGCAAGTGGCGGCCTTGTATCGTAGGTAATCTCTCACAATCAACCATGAGATTTAAAAAAGACGAAGAATGTATAGGGTAATGTAGGTATTTATGTGAATATATTATTTGTGTAGTAAGATAGAAATATAGTAAGTTTTTGAGTTTGTTTTACATCGAAGATAAAAGCATTGTACAGGTTAGGAGGATTTTCGGCAGAAAACAACTGAGAAATATCGTCCTTCTTGTTGAAGTCCACAAAAATATTTCAAACNACTAAAAATTAATAATATAAGATTATACAAGGTGGATATGATAATACGACATCAAACGAAACCGTGGGCTATTTAAATATGTTGGTTTACTTTGGGATTATTTAGTTTATCCGAAAACGGCTATAAAAATAATTCAAACAAACTAAACATTCTATAAATTTAAACCAATAAGGACACCATTTGCAATTTAAGTTCACTAACCTGAATAGGCCGCGGTATCGGCTGCAAAATAGGTATAATAAAAGCTCCGAACGACGTGCGATACATAGGTTGATAAAAGTAGATACCTACTTTATCGACATCGGCTAAATAGCACAAATATAATTATGTTTTGACGTTATTTTAAATTACATAATTACCATAAAGAATTACAAAAAAATACAACGGTGGAAAAGCATTATTAGGAATCAAAGATTGATTTTTCTCGTATCTCCTGGATAGTTTGTACAAGTAATCCGGCTATTGGTAGGTAGGAAAATGCCGCTGATGGCGGCGGTTGGTTCAAAGGTAGTGCGTATGACGGTAGCTAATATCGGTCGCTAGCCCAACAACATCGTGTAGTAAATTTCAGAAACGGAACATAGGGTCCAATGGCAGAACAATCTAATCCATAACATACCTCACGTTTCAGAGTTTTATAGTATATAAACAAATATAGTATTTATGTATATGTTAACCTATTGTGTATTTGTATATATTTATATATGTACGTTATATTTAAGTCTATGTGTGTATGTATACGTTTAAATAAATTGTGAACTGTATATGTCTTATAAGTATGTAACCTCTGTGCACCTTACAAACTATCTACATCACCCACAATTGTAGTGCATAAAGTTTATAAATAAAAAATTAAATAAACCACCAAAACCAATTTTATTAAAATTTTGTAACATGTGTAGGAGGTTTGGTTCAAATTAATGTCGTAATGTCATATACACTCATACAGAGTGTACATAACATAAATGTTTAAAACAATTTTCAACTTTAATATTATTCTTAGTCATTTGGAGAAAATACGTGTGTGGTCGGAAAAGTTTCCAAGCTAATAATGATACAAGACATTGAGTTCGGAAACTTTTTAGACCACCTGTAAATCAAATAAATAAATCCCTACTAAAACATCACATCAACTCACTCAGCACCACACTGACCTCAACACACCTACTTCAGATCAGCCAATGTACATAATATATTAGTAAATGTGGCGACTTCCTCATGCAATGAAACAATAACATACTTCAGCGCCATCTAACGACGACTCACTGAACTTCGGTGTACTAATACAAACTTGAATCGCGCAATGATAGTTTTTTCGCTGATTAGTATAACATATAAATTGGGCTGAGGCCCGCCAGGCATGATCACCTCGCCTGGTCGGAGGAACGTTTATGTTGGAGAGACATTACAGTGATTCCTCCAGAATCAGTTTAAATAGTCGTAACTATTAAGAGGTTTGATACGTTAAGATTTCTTTTATTGATACTAACCTCATAGATATTAGAACTATAGACTCATGTGTTGTCAGTTCAAATAAATCCAAAAGTAATATTTTAATCTAATTAAATTTACTGAAATAGCATATAGGACATAAAAACACGTTTACTTGCAAAACTTTTGTTGTATAAACAACTGTCTAGTCACTTTAAATCGAATGCTATTGAAAATACATGCAAATTATCTACATGTAAGGCTCATTTCAATAATAGATATTAATGAATATAACTTCATATTTGTCATACACGGCAGTCTGATGCCAAACTAGATACTACTACGTGTATTATGGTTACCGGACTACTGATAAACATACCGATATATCATTGAATACATACATTTTATAAACATTGAAGAAATGAGCATTCTCACCACACCATATCCTGAATGGGTACTGAAACCTCAACCATTGGCTTAACTCTCAGGATTGCTAACGGCCAACAGGCTAGTCTCATAAAGCAGTTATAATAATAACAACAAGTATGGCACGAATCCAAAAAAAAAACAATATATTCAACTTATAACTAGGTTTATATATGCATTTTATTTACCTACTTAAGCTTCAAAATACTGATATTCATATTTTGACAGACTGAATACAATTTTACCTATATGCCATGAAATATAGCTAGATCTCTGTGACAGTTGGCTACGATATCGACGAAGTAACCACTTTAACACAAATAAAATGCAATAACTGTATAAAATTCACTCTTAAAATGTACCTCATATGTTCTACAACGATACTAGTGACAAGTGTCCTAGAAATCACACTATATTTAAACTTCTCTCTTTACCCTTTCTCTGAGAGAGGAATTCCAAAACAAACCTTTATCGATCTGAAACTAGTCGATATTTGATTGAAACCATATCAAGTTAAGAGTTTTATATATTATATATATTCCTAGCCCTTATTATTCTCAAAATTTTTAAGCGTCGGCTACTAGTTCAACCGGTTTTAACTCAATATTAGTTTTTTCAAAGAATGACTGGCATCAGAACTACGCAACCCTGATGGTGGAATGAATTCGAGGATTGAACTAGTTGTCAGCAAATTTGAGGGCACCGACTTCCCACCTATCACCAGTCACCAGCCTCCTTAACTAAGTTTACATCCTACATACATAAACGTTGTTAGAAAACTAATAAATGTATGAAAATGTCATCATCTTAAAGCTGAATTAGCTTTGCGATCAAAACGCGATAGTGTGATCGAAACAAAATAATAAAAGAGAATAGACGCATAGCCGATTGCAAGAAGAGAATCTATGTAAAACACTTGCAATTTGGGTAAGGGGCGGATGTAACGTCACCCATGGATACCTGCAACTCAAGATTGACATGCATGTTGGTGTGCTTTGACCCATTAAGAGAGACGGAGATCGCCTCTTTTGGGAAAGAAGAAAATTACCTACTCGATGAAAAGTGACAAAAAAACCGATTAACACCGCTTCTCCGTGAGGTAATCTTCTCCAATCGTGGGAGAGTCCCACTTCGGCATGAATGGGCTAGCTCGACCGGAGTGATATCACGGCCTCACAGAAAATCTGTCTGAAACAGCGCTTGCGCTGTGTAACACCGAGTATGTGAGGATATCGGAGGCCCATACCACCGCCGCCCCATTCCCCAAAGACCGGCAATGCACTTGTGACGTCTCTGGTGTTGCTTACCATCAGGCAATGCATCTACGTTTGCCACCATTTAAAAAAGTATTAAGCTGACTCTCAAATGGTCAAAGGAATCGCAGTGAAATAATAGTTATAATACTTCACAGTAACACTGTCCACATCACATATAAGCTAATTATTTTAAAAAATCAACAATAGCACCCGACTGAGTAAAAATGTAAACCTCAAATTTATAAACAGTCGATTTTAATTTTCTTTACACTCATACACCCAGTGTCACTCTCACAATTCAGATGAATCTAACAACACGTCAAACACTAAGATTCGAGACACCAAACAAATATGCACTCAAAAAACATACCTATCCTTTTGCCCCAGTCGGGTATTAAAATATTTAAAACTATACGATATTAAAATATTTGACTCAATCATTAGATCGAATCGCTCTAAGACATATCTTCTGTTAAACATAGCTATCCTTACCGGACCGAACACATCACGATAACATTTTCACAGATCTCATCTTGTTGCGGATATTTGTTAAAGAATTAAATGGGAAAAAAATTGAGACCCATTTTTATAAAAAGGTATTTTTTGACATCTGATATTCAACGTCAGCTAGTTTCAAACTGGGTACAGATTGTATACTGATAAATTCTTATTATTTTGTCTGAAACAAATACATTTGGTTCGGTCTGACCAACAGAAATCGATCCCGAAACAGCGCAGAGGTCGTAAGAGCTACCACCGCCCCGACGAGGCAGTTTGCGGGTTAAAGTTTGATCAAAGTGACTGTTTTAAGTTTTTTAGCCCAATCTGACATAATATCATTGCATCAGTGAGTTACTTTGTTAGAGGCAACTCATTACAATTAATAGTAAATGAAATAATATTGCAAATAAGTAAGATCGATTAACTAACTAATTTATTGATACTAACCTCATAGATATAAGAACAATAGACTAATGTGTTGTCAGTTCAAATAAATCCAAAAGTAATATCTAATTTAATTTACTGAAATAGCATATAGGACAAATATTTTCTTTTTAAAACCTTACGAGAAACGTCTTTGCCAATAAAATGGCGGACTATCATTTTACTGAAAAATTACTTTTAAAAATATTTTCTCAAAGAACGTCAAATTTAAACATAGCAATAGATTTTATCCACATCATAAGATCTGAAAAAATAATTCACCACGCCTTAATCACTTCAATCTTAATGTCACTTAGTGACTATATCTCACTTCACTCTACCGTTTCTTAATCACAGACTCCAATTAATATAGCGTTACTTAAACGTGCAAGAATTCACATAAGTTCAAACACTAAAGAAATGTAACAAAAAAAATCTGGACACATATATTTATCATAAATTTCGCATCACAATTACCAAAGGTTCTAAACCTACAGTTAACGAGAATGTTTCACATGACCCCACGCACACATTAGTTTTTAAGACCCCATTTAATTGGGCATGCGAATATTTGCACTAAACATAGCTATATCTTGTTTACTGTGTATTGATAAGCAGCAAATGATTCGGAGTCTTTGTTTTTAGTGCTCAAAAGGCAACCTATTACTAAAATCTACGATTTATTTAAAATATGATCAATTTTGTGTATTATCAATACAAGCACAACACGAATATGAAACAAAACATAGTTTTCTATAATTATTTTACGACATTATTCTTACTTAATACGAAAATCAAATCACCTCAAACACATCAAACGAACAATTAATTAAACAAAAATAAAGTAAACATCATTTTCAGGATTCGAATTAAATAAGAATAATGCTGGATATATTATAGGGGGTAAAGAAATGCAAGTGATTACCACCCTGGTCACCCACGACTCTAAAGTCAGAAGCATCTTGCCACCTCTTGTATTCCTCCAGGAAGGGATAATGGGTTGGGTCTTTTATAATCTCATCATCACCATCAGCAACTTAGAAAGCAGGTTTTGTGCTACAATTCCACCCATTTTAATTTTTTTCATTACAGATAGATATATATTTATATATATGCCTGCAAAGCACGAGTAAAATCNACAATTCCACCCATTTTAATTTTTTTCATTACAGATAGATATATATTTATATATATGCCTGCAATGCACGAGTAAAATCTAACAGTGGTGGTTGCTATACTTATCACGAATGGAAATAATGCAGCATGGTAACCCACACATCTAGAAATATCTTGACAGGGTAAGCCCTCGTACGATAATTCTAGCAAAGGGTTTCATACACCTTAGACGTATCGTTTCGTATTCGTAAGTAATCAATATGAGAGCGCAATCATATGATCTTCATTCCAATAATAATGAAATATATTTAATAAGACTGCCATTACCGTTCATAATATAATAATTATAACTTAACACCAAACTAGGCAAAGCCTGTATTATGGTAACCACACTGTTGATACACATACTTATATATTAGTAAATATATACGTATCATAGATAAATCACACCCAGACACACTACAAATCATTATCCCCATTATAATACGTAAATAATCAAAACATACTTCCCTATTTATTTGGAAATTATATATAACAGGTTTGGATGGGAAATTAATTCATGTAAGCTGTCATCAAAATAGTCACATGATGTGTTAACGTTCGATTCAGCTGTGAATGTATAGCTAAACCTATATACTGACTGGAGCATGGTACACATGACACAGGTCGACAAATTCTAATTAAAGATCAAACAATTAATTTGAAAATTCCAAAATAACAAATGTTTCTTTAGTTCCAAGTTTTGACTTCTGGCGGCAGTCGTCATGACTGCTTTGTTTTTTTTCTAAAATGAAACATTAATGACAAAAACTGATATACGATATTCGCATATTTTTTTACAAAACTAATTCATAATTTAATTGTGCTACAACCATAGTCTTGGCGTTTTAAATTTAGAAGCAAAACTCTATCTAACGATAAAACAGATAAATTACGTGCGGCAACACTCAACTGTATTTTTTTTGTACAGTCTTTACATGAAATGCGTTAAATACAACAAGATGAAAGTAAATGAATTGACAAACAGAAATATTGTACAAAACACTACATTTTTCCATTTTTTTTTGAAAATATCCAAATAATTTAGTTTTCGCGAAGTTAAAAATAACTTTATTATGACGTGACAGTTAAAATTGTCAATTTTAATTTAATTAGAATCAAAACATCAAACCATTTGAACAACAACTTTTATCATTTCTATAATTTCTCTTTATAGAAAATATGTAGATATGACCTGATTAAAAGTTCTTTAGACTCCATAGTCATTTAAAGATGGGAGATGGGGTCATGTCTAGTTAGTAAAAATGTAGGCATGGCCCCATCTTGAGATTTCGTTTCATAGACGACTTAAATCGTTACAAACAAATAAATATTAATGCTGGGTGTCTTCAATCTACCGAAGAGTCAGAATCCTCGTTCTTGGTGCTCAAATGGAATGCTATAACTGGAATTGAACCCAACACCATGCATGAGCCCATCCCGTAGAAGCACCACGAGTAACCACCGGTCACGTCACGAAGGAGACCTGAAAAAATCATTTTTTTAAATTAAAAAAAACATTCTTGCTTTATGGATATGTGTGTCGCGTGGACTTAATACATAGAACGGACTCAAAGAATACCCATACTCAGAAGAACAATTTGTGAATCGATCACCAAGCAACACTTCACAATACTCAACATGGAAATCAAGTCGCTACATCATCCGTGCAGATCTTACCAGCAGTAGGTGGAACGGAGACAGCAGCCAGACTCTGGAACATTCTGACGAGACCGTATGATGATGCGATGCGAGCTGTTCCAAAGGCGTCAGCAAGGAGTACAGGTACCAGAAGAAACCAGCATCCTAGACATAAGCCGTAAGCACCTGGAACACATCATTCAACCACTAGCTTTTAACATTTTCAAGTTGATTTTTTTTTTAACCCCCGACGCAAAAAACGAGTGTTATAAGTTGGACGTTCATCTAAACATACAGGTGTTTATGTGTATCTGTATGTGGCATCATAGCTCTCAAACGAATGGACCGATTTCGATAATTCTTCATTTGAAAGCCAGTTTCCTTACGGTGGTTCTTAGCTATGTTTGGTTAGTATCGATCTAATAGTGCAAGAGTATCAGCTCTTTTCCAAAATGATGTAAGGCATTTTTGCGTATTAATTCGAGTAAGTGCTGACGAAAGGGTTTTTTATATTTTAACTTGTTTTCTAAAATGAAATCTAATGGAAGAACTAAGGTAGTCTGCAAAACATGGCCGTGTGCGATAGGACCGCCAATTATTACGTCTACAACTTTGTTACCTGCTCCTCTTTTGTTTTTTTTTTTCAATTTATGAACACATTACAGATCAATTTTAAATAGACGACTCTTATGGCAACACTGTTCTTCATTTTTTGGACTGTCAATTTGATAGGATCTCCCGCTTGATATGGTTATGAGACGGTCAAATTAAGATCGCTTTTTGTTTTTTCGAGATGCGATCCGCATTTCGTCTCAATCACATTTTTGTATTTTTGTTATCACGAAAGAAGATGCAGAATACTGCTAAATGTCAAACGGAAAGTACTGTCAAACTGACAGATCAAGTCAAAGAGAAAATAAGATTGACATTCTATCCGCCTGAATATACACTATCAACATATCAGATAGATATTGTACATTTTATATTTTAAGTCTAATAAGTAGTACTGAATAAAATGACAGATTCAAGATACAAATCAATACCTGATGCAATCGCTAAGGCCCACCATGAAGTCAAGCTTGGAAGCGCCAACACTGCAAAACCGGCCACCAAAATACTGGAAAACATTTTATTATTAATTAAATAAGCCAAAAAACGTCCGCTGCTCAACATAGGCCTTCCCGAAAATTCTCCTCAAAGGGTGGCCTATCAACAGTGTGCTATCCGGTACGCGGTCTCCATTTTTTTTAAGACAACTCCTACTTTTGTAATATACATTCCTGTGTCACGGGGATCTTTACCAATATACATGAAACGGACACAAAGTGCACCCAGACTTAGAACAACAATTTATGGATCACACAAAGTGTTGTCCCATGTAGGATTTGAACCCACAACACTTGGCGCAATAGGAAGCGGTGTGGCGACCACTGAAACCACTAGGCCAACCGTGTAGTCACCTTATCTCTAAGTAAATGTTACCTAATTATTATTGTTTCGACGCAGAACAATAAGACAATTTTGTCCGTATGTTTAAGTTGTAGATGTGCATATATTTAACTTCACAAACATCTGTTACATCAATCATTATTTCTTTTCACAAAATAAACATATTGTCTAGACGTGGTGAGTGGTAATTGCTGCAGCTAGCTGGAGTCTTTAAAACTTTGGCAATAGTCGCCAAACAGATCACACAAAGTGTTGTCCCATGTAGGAATTGAACCCACAACAATTGGCGTAGTAGGAAGCGGTGTGGCGACCATTGAAACCACTAGGCCAACCGTGTAGTCCTATTATTAGTTCTCATCTATTAAGTAAAGCTCGAAATATCGGGAAAAGTCAAAAACATTCAAACAACAATGAGTTTTAATACTGTAGTCATAAGATCGAATATAGATTGTAGTACAGGTTAATATTTACGTTTGAAAGCGTTTCTTGAAACGCTGGTTGGTGGTGTGGTTGGTTGGTGAATGGTTCTAGTAGCGATTGGAACTTTCGGAATGAACTAGTGAGAGACGTGGCGTATGAAATTTAGGCAGGCTAAACATCGAAGTGATCTAAGCAAATAAACCAGCGATCATAAGGATTATTTGAACGTTTTTAAAGATTAAGTAATTATTAGTTCTCATAAGGCTTTTTTTATGGAATAAGGGTCCAACGAGCAGATGTCATCGCCTGATCGTAAGCTATTACTGCCGCCTATGGACACCCAGACGCGTTAAAAGAGCGTTGTCGGCTTTTGGGGATGGGGGATGGGGATGGGTTGCCATCTAAACCATAAAAAAATAAGGAAATAATGACTGCCTCTGTGGCGTAGTGGTAGCGAATGCGACTGCTGTGCAAGAGGTCTTGGGTTCGATTCCTGTGTCGGACCAAATGTTTGTATGATCTGCAAATATTTGTTTCGGAGTTTGGGTGTTTTTTTATGTATAATATGTATGTATTTACATCAAAAAAGTTTATAAATATTAATATGAGTTGTCTAGTACCCATAGTACAAGTTATGCTTAGTTTGGGACTAGATGGCGTTGTGTGTTAAAATGTCTGAACATATTTATTTATCTGAACATATCGAGAATCTAAATATTGTAGTGATCAAATTCTTTGACACCCTCCCTATCCTTCGATACGTCAGAACTGTCATAAGGTACTTCTAAGATTGGAATATAATAATATTTGACTACCCACAAACTATGTTGGTCCTAAAAACCTTACGTTACTGATACTAAATATTCTTATTATTAATAAAAGATAGTAAGATAAGGCTACCTGAGTATATAAGCTTTTCTTCTGCAAAACAGATGCAGGTCACACAGGTAACCCAGGCCGAGTCTTCCACATAGATCCAGAACTGCGCTGATTGCGACCAGGTGACCTGGAATTAATAATGATATACACTAACTGATACTACATTTTACTATGTCAATGGCACAGTGGTAGGTTATGAGACTATTGTGCTAAGGTCTCAGGTTCGCTGTTGTACGATCCACGATGACCGCAATGTTTGTATGATCTACAAATATTTGATTCGGGGTTTGGGTGTTTTCTATTTATAATATGTATGTTTTTACAAAAAAGGTATTTAAGTGGTCTATCTGTTAATCTAGCTTTCATAGTTTAAGCTATACTTAGTTTGAAAGTATATTGCGTTTTGGCGACCTCCAGATAAAGCGGCTGGCATATGACAACGCCATCTACCGAAGATACACTGAACTACGGAGTAACGTAGTGAATGGAAAAGCTACCAATCCTGCATAGCGCAATAAAAGTTCTCGCGCCGATCGACATATATTGTTGTTTGGAAGTATTGGAAGTTGTTTCCGAACATCAACCGTTGGAGCAGTGGCCCGACAGGTATGATCACCTCGCCTGGCCGGAGAATCCTCCCTTTGTCCCCGTGACCCCAACATAGTTTGGACGGAATGCTCGCCGATGTTGACTTTTAAACGAACTTACCAGCTGCTGATTTACTGTGTCCCACAGCTACAGTATAAGCTGGGAGATAGTACAGCGCGTACGGAGATCCACAGGACATCAGCGCTACCGAAGCACACAGGAGACCGAAGCGCCAGGACTTCAGTAACGATACGTCTAAATACCTAGAAAAGGCACATCTTTACTTAGTATTTAATGAAGTGGCTTTTTCTGTTTTTTTCTTTTGCTCTTGACTTAGATCTTTCAAGATACGGAATGGATTTTATTACATTCCGTATTATTCCTCTTCTATGATAATTCTTACTACTATAAACAATTTCCTTCTTACCTCGATATCTTCTCGATACATCCAGTTTGTTTCTTAACTGGTTCTTCATCCTTCTGCACTTCTTCTTGCTTGACTATTATCGGTTCAGTTAGTTTGTTGGGGATGAGTCGAGTTGGTAAAGGAGGACGGATATACAAGGATCTGCAAACAAAATATTTTATGAAAATTTTTCAGACTTCATATTTGATTGTTTTGAAGTGTGGAGGCCCCATGGAGACGCAATGATGCAGAAGCATCACTAGGTTGCCATAGTGTGGGTCACCATGCTGCAATTTCTGCATTGGCAATGAGTGTGGTGACCACAAGACTTGGATTCTGTTTATGCTTTCATTATGGGAGAGTATAGAGTATGCAGTAGAATCATTTTGGCAGGGCCATACATAAAAGAAGTGAATACTTCTATAAGCGCGTTGAGCACTTTTTGGATGAACAAAAAGTGTTAACTCGCATCAAAGATACTGCACGCTTCCTATGAGCTATATGTATACTGTGTATATGTACATAACGTGGTAGATTTACCATAAAGCTAAGTAGGCTGGAGCCTAGGGCGGCAGATTTGGATCAAAATTATTTTGTATTCAGAATAAAAAAAAAGAATATTGTTATATACACTGAGAAAAGAAGTCTCAAGAAATTAACAAAAATAACAATGTTATGGTATTAAACACTGAATCGAAAATTGTCCTCAACTTTAACACGATTCTTTAACATTGTTTAATATTTGAAAACTTACTATACATATCTCCGTAAGTTATTAGTATACAAACTTCTTTACAAACCAAAGATAATTCAAAAATTATAATTTTATAATTCAACGATACAATTCTCGAATGACTTAGTTTTCACTACTATCGATACTCCCCAAAGACTGCCCCGCATTTTTTTATATACTAAAACCTAATGTTTAAGATTACTAATTTTAAATAGTTAATAAATATTCTTGGCCTTGTGACACGCAACGCCATCTAGCTTTGAACTAAGCACAGTTTGTACTATGAGTTTCCGCAAATTTGTGCACTATAACAGCTCCTGCGCTGGCTGGTCTCAGTTGACACTTGCCGCCACCGCTTAAGAGGACTTTAGATATTAACTCACCGACTAAGTTTCCGTCTGCTGGCCTTATATACGCAAGTGCTGTCAGTAGACAGGTCTTCTACCGAGTGTAATATCGACGAAGACCTTGTCGGCCGAAGTCGCAGACGAACCACCTCTTTTGGTAAACCTAAATACAAAAGTTACTGTTGAAACAAGAATTTGTGTGGTATACATACAGACAACTATTCACCCCGTGTGTCGAAAGAGCCGACTGAGGGAGAAAACTACCAGGACAACAACAAAAGAAGGAACACTCGACCAAAATCTCCTTTAATGGTATCACTGAGTGTTTTTTGTTAGTTTTTGAAGCATTTTGATAAACGATCTGTTAAGTACCACTCATAGAGATCACGTTTCGAATATTTCTGAATATACCATATCGTCTTCCACTCACCTACTACTCCTAATACGTCTAAACCTTCCGAATCCTCAGAGTCTGAGTGCTGGGATTGCATCGGTGGACGACCGACCTGTATTAAACACATCATATAATTACCACACCACATGAGTCAAGATATTTTTATTTATATTTTATATATTTCTTTAGTTTTTTATTATGGAAGAGGCAAATGAGCAGACGTATCGCCTGATGGTAAGCGATTATCACCGTCCATGGACACCCGTAACACCAGAGGCGTCACAAGTGCGTTACCAGCCTTGGGAGATGGGGAGGGGTAGAGGGGAAGGGTTGGGTTATGGGCCTCCGGTATACTCACTCACTTGGTGGAACACAGCGCAGGCGCTGTTTCACACCGGACATTTTATCTAACACAACGCATCTAGCCCTAAACTAAGCAAAGCTTGTACCATGGGTACTAGACAACTGATATATATACATTTATTTTTTTGTAAATACATACATATTATACATAGAAAACACCCAAAATCCAAAACAAATATTTGCAGATCATACAAACATTTGGTCTGACTCGGGAATCGAACCCGAGACCTCATGATCAACAGTCGCGTACGCTAACCGCTAGACCAAGAGAGAGAGGCAGTCAAGATGTCAAGGTAGTACAGTCAGACTGATTTCAGCACGATTAATCTGGCTCGAACAGGGAAATACTCCCCTCTTGCATAAGATCAAGGTAAAGTGACAATAATCGTGCTGTCGTGTTTCGTAGGCGAATGCGAGATTCCTGTGAAACATGACATCATGCGAGGAATGATGCAGAAGCACAGAATACGCTGTCATAGTTGGGGTCACCTTATTACATTGCTGCATTTTATGAATCTATTGACCTCTCATTCATTGAACCGGGTTCAGTAGATTAGGCACAACGGTGTAACCGTGGGAGAGCCACGCTTCGGCATGAATGGGCCGGCTCGACCGGAGTGATACCACGGCCTCACAGAAAACCGGTGTGAAACAGCGCTTACGCTGTGTTTCATCGAGTGAGTGAGGATACCGGAGGCCCATACCCCAATCCAACGCCCCCTATCTCCCTCACCGTCCCCCTTCCCCCCAGGCCGCCATAGTGTGGGTCACCATGCTGCATTGTTCTTTTTCGCATTGAGGATGGTGACTACCACTCTTGGATTCTGCTCATGCTTTCCATCAGGCAGGGCAGAGTCATTTTGGCAGCTTAAATATATAAAAAAAAAGAAAAAAAAGAAACCTACAAATATATATAAACTACCAAAACTTTTATCTTATTCGGATAAAAAATCTCACCTCTATTAAGTTAGGATGCAGAATCTCATTCAAGAAGTTATTTCTCTTCAGATCGTCACTCATCTGTGCGTTCTTCTGGTTGAGGCTCAGCTCATTATCCGGGTGGAATAGGTTGTGGAGACGGTTATCCTTAAAGTCGTTCTTTGAGAACATGGCAGCGTGGTCTGATAACAATAATAATTACTTTTACATATATCTACGATAGAAGTTAATTCCTAAAGAGTAAGAACAGAAAATAGTCCACAGAAAATAGTATATTCCTTAGTTCTTTGTCCTTAGTCTTTGAAGGGATCTAGATGTGTTAATAACAGCAGTTCCCGGATCCCTCCCACCTCAGGCGCAGAGTGGCACACCGTGTGGCTTTAGTCGATTTGATTCCGACACACCGCCCCGTTACAAACCCCGGTGGGGTGACGGCCCGTGGGGGACTGTTAACGAAAAAAATGACCAAGGCAGTCTATAGATACCGTGGGAGAGCTACACTTCGGCATGCAGCCACGGTATCCGGCTCGACCGGAGTGATATCACGGCCTGAAAGAAAACTTGTGAGAAACAGTGCTTACGCTGTGTTTCAAAAATATGCCAACACAATCATAGATTTTATTACCTTCTTGAATGTCATGCAGTAATGTGGTGTGTTCAGTCGTGGTAGTGGTGGCTGGAGTCCTGTCTGCAAGTCCTGAGGAGTTGAAACTGACAGGGGCTGGACGGTACAAGGTCGCTGATACACACACGTGAAGCATTCCTCCTCCTATAGATAGAATAGAATATTCTATATTTTAATTGCTGTACCATGTTAATTAAGAAGATAAGTAAAATGAGGGGCCTTATTTATCAAAATAATTACTTCCAGGCACATTAGGACTAATTTCATAATTGAACATAATAAATAATAATAAATAAATAAATAAATATTTCAGACATCTAACACACAACGCCATCTAGTACCAAACTAAGCAGAACTTGTATTATGGGTACTAAACAAGTGATATAAATACATATATACTTTTTTTTGTAAATACATACATATCATACATAGAAAACACCCAAACTCCGAAACGAACATTTGTAGATCATACAAACATTTGACCCGACCCGGGAATCGAACCCGAGCCCTCAAGAACAGCAGTCGCACACGCTACCGCTGCGCCACCGATAATATGAAAATTGTCTAAGCCCGTGTTTGACCACTTGTTGATAAAGTCCCTGATAGACTAATCTCAACTAATCTGCTAAATAACGACAGATATCGGTTTTTTCAAGTTTTAGATAGAGTAACATATACCAGATATTATATGCCCATATTTCAACCCTTTCCCTCATCCCCCTCCCACTTCTTACTTGTGACACCGCTGGTGTTACGGGTGTCCATGGGCAGCGGTAGTCGCTTACCATCAAGCGAACGTCAGCTCGTTTGCTCCTTACTCCATAAAAAAATATACATCCTGCTAATATTATAAACGCGAAAGTTTGTATGGATGGATGTTTGTTACTCTTTCACGTAAAAACTACTCAACAGATTTGGACGAAACTTTACAGTAATATAGCTGATACATTAGAATAACACATAGGCTACTATTTGCCGCAATAACAGAGCAGAGCCGCGGGCATAAACTATATATAT
This sequence comes from Hyphantria cunea, assembly GCA_003709505.1. Taxonomy (NCBI): domain Eukaryota; kingdom Metazoa; phylum Arthropoda; class Insecta; order Lepidoptera; family Erebidae; genus Hyphantria; species Hyphantria cunea. The sequence continues at coordinate 79,133 of PKRV01000523.1, read as the reverse complement.
ATATATATATATAGTATATTGTATATCTTAGCAACTTTTATCCATTAAATACTATACGTCAGATAACTATCTTAATATTTAACAGGAACTGTTGAAACTGGCCCTAAGTATTCTTACCCAAAAGTAGCACAGTTCCGTGAAGTCCATACATGTCAACCAATTTTTCAATCAGCATCGGAAAAACGAAGCTCCCTGCTGCGGTCCCACTCACACATATACCGTTAGCTAAAGCCCTGGAAAGTGACAAGAGTATACTTTTAAGTCGCAGATAGACAAAAATTAATTAAATAGATACTACAAGATTACTAGTATATTTTATTTACATGACAAATGAAATGAGCAATATAAATTAACACGGACCAAGATTAAGTCCCTGCGACACACCTATTGCTACACATATCCAGGGACAGTAATTTGGTCTAGTTATGATATTATTGACTATAATTGCTAAGGTGATATACAGCTAAATGAAATGATAAGATCGTTAAAAGCTGTGTGTATATATCTTTTCGCTATGAAGAACGATGGTCGACACAATCAAAGGCTCTCGAAAGAAAACTTTTCTCAGTTAATTAAGATGTACTTTAGCTCACGACGTATTTGTGTTGCATGGATTATGTCTAATACAAGTGTCAACAGTATTATTATTCGAAAATAGATTGTATTACTATTTAAAGACGCAAAGAGCTATCAAGTATCTGGAAAAACACAGGTAACCAACAAACCTGTGTTTATCAAAATATTGGGAGACTATTACAATTCCAGGTGTAGTGGATAATCCTCCCCCAATTCCTGAAAGAAGAAAAAACTATGTTACAGTTATATAAAATACATTGTTTGGAATAAATTCTGATCCTTGAATCCTAGACTACAATTACTTCGCCACCGAGGCATTTAAAATAAATATATATTGATTATGAAAAACTCAACCCTCGACTTCAAAACAGCATTCAAAAACCTGATTAAGAAAGCAATATGTTTGTTTATCATCCTAAGTAAAAAAAAAAAGGTCGTGAGAAAACTTACCAGTCATGACTCCGAAACTCAACAACAAATGTAATAGTCCCGTGCTGAAGTAGGACAAGGCTAGTCCAGTGGCGCAAAACAGACCTCCGATGAACACAACCAGACGGCAGGAGTACTTCTCGCAAAGAGCCGACGATAGTGGTGCTAGAAAGAAGAGAAGACACTCGATTGATAGAAATATCAGCAACTGTTTGAACTGTCATGACGCGCAGAAATGACTTCAGGTTCATAGTTTGGCTATTGCCATCAAGTCATAGAGGATTTTATGCCATTGTTAACTTTCAGTTTTAACTCTTTCTTTTGGCTTAAAAGCTGGATCTGGGTGATCGTTTTTTGTTTTTTCGAAAGACGGTCCCTATTTCATATCACCCACATTGTTTATAATTATTTTCATCACGATGAAGACTTGAAGAATCGAAGACTAGCCCCTAGTTGTGGATATTCAGCTTTTCAGTTGGTAAATGATGTTTTCCTGTATAGTGTGCACCGTAACGCTCCATATTCTAAATCTGATCCTTATTTTTACATTGTATTTGATCAATATCAACTAAATGTGGTATCTCCAGCCCCTACATACGTAAACTTTATTAGAAAACTAACAAATGTATGAGAATGACCTCAACGCTGAATTGTATGGTCAAAACAGAATAGTATTCAATAATATGATTATGAATAATGTGATTCGACGCGTGTAAACAAGTGCATTAACGTTTGTACGTCACTGGTACTATCTTACCGAGAGCCAAACACAAAGTCGACAGTGCAGCAGGTATCCAAGACGCCACAGACTCTGACGAGTCCGGAAACGTCTCCATTATCTCCACATACAGAACCCCGTAAGACTTAAACAAGCCGGCCACCCAAAACTGTACCATGAACGCTCCAAAAACCACCACCCAGCCGTAACCGCCGTCTGGAGGTGCCAAGCTCCTGAAAAAGAATCAGAAACAATTGTTTAACGGGCATCAGTGGTTACTTTCAGTACTCAAAATTTATACATGTAAATATCTACACATTTTTACACTATGACAGGTTCTATTACACATTGCATATAAACTATCCTTTCATCGATTATCGTCATCTTCTTGCCAATAGCACTAGTATGTTCCAGGAGGGTTATGTTTTTACCTTGAAACAAGCAATTCTTGTATATTTATAATCTGAATCTCAGGAACGGCTCTAACGATTTCCGTATGATTTCGTATGGATTGCTTTTTAGATAATTTACCAAAAAAAAACTATCGGTCATCTAAGTACTTTCATACTCTGAAGAATACACAGCTTGTTGTATATTGGTTTTGAGGAAATAAGATGCATCTTAATAATGATATTGAACGGGTTTAGTCTATAACCACAGGTTTGTAGACTGTCAAGTTGTTTTTTTCAAGAATTATTTATTCTCCATGTTTTTGTGACATCGGAAAAAAGTGAATTAAAGTAAAGGATAAGGAACTCAGGGTAAATGAAGAAAGGATTGCGAAAAAGAAACGTTACTACAATCTCTCCACGAGTCTCCAAATCGCATTTTAATGGTGGTTACTGGGATACTAACTTTACCTAAAGCATTACACAGGTTGGAATTTCGTAATGCTAACTGAAGGCAAAGTATTCTTAGTATTGTAGATAGAAAATTTTAATCGATGAAAACATTCCTTTATTTTTGAAGAGAAAGAAAATTGCATTCTAAGATTTCCGAAAATTAGTTTGCGACATCTGGGAATTGAACTGTCTAAAATCTGTTAAAATTACACCCTGTACTTTCATTGCGCCGAACGTTAAGTTTAAATATAAAAATGAAATCTCTGTAACAAGACAAAACTACAGCAATATACTTACTCAGCCGAGGAATCGGGAGGTGGCCGCAGTTTCCTGGAGGCAGCCAGCAGAGGGCGCGCGGTCACCGACGAGAGGGTCAAGAGAGAGTCCTCCTCTTGCTCCGTCGGAGACATCGCTGATAGGTACGCACCCACTTGCTGTGAAATACACAAACATAATATACTGCAGTACTCTTTGTATATATTTATGGTAGTTAATCTCAGAATTGGCCTTTCCGATTTATGTGTTTCTTTATATTTTTATTCTTATAAAATATATTACAACATTTATTGTTTGTTTTATTTCAATCAGTTGAGGAAGAACAAGTTATATCATTTAAAATAATCACCATTGATTACCATTGAGCTGCGTCTTAAGGTACGTAATTTAAGCGGTTCAAAAGCTGGCGGGTCTTACCGTTGCTAGTGGCAGTTCCAAAAGCAGACTAGCTGGCCGCTCCCTCTGTTCGGGAGGGGCTGACTGCACGGAGAGGAGTGACCCTGCCTTGTCCGGAGACAAAACGGCCTGTACAAAAATAATTTTAGGTCATTTATTATGGCGAGGATTTTCCCCTCTAGAGGAATATGCCTGCGTTAAAGTGGACTTTACACACTTACATGAAAAAGATACAAAGAATATCCTTACTCAACAACAAATTCTGTATCACACCAAGTGTGGTCATTTGACAGACATTTGTCTGTGTCGGCATTTGTGCTGTCTATACACCCACATCCTGAAAGCCATGTACACAAATCTACACAAAAATGAATCACAAAAATGTATTTACGTACGCGCGTAAATTTCGTTCCACTGCACCAAATTGGATAACTCTTTTTTTATATGTTTGTTGTTGTCATNACATTTGACCCGACCCGGGAATCGAACCTGAGCCCTCAAGAACAGCAGTCGCACACGCTACCGCTGAGCCACCGATAATATGTAAATTGTCTAAGCCCGTGACCAATTGTTAATAAAGTCCCTGATAGACTAATCTCAACTAATCTGCTAAATAACGACAGATATCGGTTTTTCAAGTTTTAGATAGAGTAACATATACCAGATATTATGTGCCCATATTTCAACCCTTCCCCTCATCCCCCTCCCACTTCCCATTCCACAAGGCCGGCAACGCACTTGTGACACCTCTGGTGTTAAGGGTGTCCATGGGCAGCGGTAGTCGCTTACCATCAGGCGATACATCTGCTCGTTTGCTCCCTACTCCATAAAAAAAAAATACATTCTGCTAATATTATAAACGCGAAAGTTTGTATGGATGGATGTTTGTTACTCTTTCACGTAAAAACTACTCTACAGATTTGGACGAAACTTTACAGTAATATAGCTGATACATTAGAATAACACATAGGCTACTATTTGCCGCAATAACAGAGCAGAGCCGCGGGCATAAACTATATATATATATATATATATAGTATATTGTATATCTTAGCAACTTTTATCCATTAAATACTATATGTCAGATAACTATCTTAATATTTAACAGGAATTGTTGAAACTGGCCCTAAGTATTCTTACCCAAAAGTAGCACAGTTCCGTGAAGTCCATACATGTCAACCAATTTTTCAATCAGCATCGGAAAAACGAAGCTCCCTGCTGCGGTCCCACTCACACATATACCGTTAGCTAAAGCCCTGGAAAGTGACAAGAGTATACTTTTAAGTCGCAGATAGACAAAAATTAATTAAATAGATACTACAAGATTACTAGTATATTTTATTTACATGACAAATGAAATGAGCAATATAAATTAACACGGACCAAGATTAAGTCCCTGCGACACACATATTGCTACACATATCCAGGGACAGTAATTTGGTCTAGTTATGATATTATTGACTACAATTGCTAAGGTGATATACAGCTAAATGAAATGATAAGATCGTTTAAAGCTGTGCTAGCTTGTGAATATCTTTTCGCTATGAAGAACGATGGTCGACACAATCAAAGGCTCTCGAAAGAAAACTTTTCTCAGTTAATTAAGATGTACTTTAGCTCACGACGTATTTGTGTTGCATGGATTATGTCTAATACGAGTGTCAACAGTATTATTATTCGAAAATAGATTGTATTACTATTTAAAGACGCAAAGAGCTATCAAGTATCTGGAAAAACACAGGTAACAAACACACCTGTGTTTATCAAAATATTGGGAGACTATTACAATTCCAGGTGTAGTGGATAATCCTCCCCCAATTCCTGAAAGAAGAAAAAACCATGTTACAGTTATATAAAATACATTGTTTGGAATAAATTCTGATCCTTTTATTAAAGTGTGATAGGTTTATATCCTATCATCATCGCCGTCAAACTGGTAATTTTCAGACCTTATAATTTTCATAAACTCACAACTAAGGCGAATTTAACAATACATTTTACTCTAAAATACATCAAGCCGATTTGGCTACAGAGCATGCTAAAGAAATAAATAAATATTTCGGACATCTGACACACACTCTATCTAGCTTTAAACGAAGCATAGCTTGTTCCACAACTTTTTCCCCCGAAATCACCCAACTCCGAAACAATTGACTGCCTCGGTGGCGCAGTGGTAGCAAATGCGACTGCTGTGCTATTGGTCTCGGGTTGAATTCCTGAGTCAGACCAAACGTTTATATGATCTACAAATATTTGTTTCGGAGTTTCGGTGTTTTCTATGTATAATATGTATGTATTTACAAAAAAGCTGTTGTAGTACAAGCTCTGCTTCATATATAATATCACGTAACACGTATATATGTATTAATATTAGTTGTCTAGTACCCATAGTATAAGATCTGCTTAGTCTGGAACTAGATGGCGTTGTGTGTTAAAAATGACCGAAAATAGTTTACTATTTATGTTTATGATTCAATATTTGTGGATCACACAAACATTTGGTCCGACTCGGGAATTGAATCCTAGACTACAATTACTTCGCCACCGAGGCATTTAAAATAAATATATATTGATTATGAAAAACTCAACCCTCGACTTCAAAACAGCATTCAAAAACCTGATTAAGAAAGCAATATGTTTGTTTATCATCCTAAGTAAAAAAAAAAATAAGCCGTGAGAAAACTTACCAGTCATGACTCCGAAACTCAACAACAAATGTAATAGTCCCGTGCTGAAGTAGGACAAGGCTAGTCCAGTGGCGCAAAACAGACCTCCGATGAACACAACCAGACGGCAGGAGTACTTCTCGCAAAGAGCTGACGATAGTGGTGCTAGAAAGAAGAGAAGACACTCGATTGATAGAAATATCAGCAACTGTTTGAACTGTCATGACGCGCAGAAATGAAATCAGGTTCATAGTTTGGCTATTGCCATCAAGTCATAGAGGAATTTATGCCATTGTTAACCTTCAGTTTTATCTCTTTCTTATGACTTAAAAGCTGGATCGGGGGATTATTTTTCGTTTTTTCGAAAGATGGTCTCCATTTCATCTCATCCACATTTTTTATTATTATTTTCATCAAAGACTTAAGATTACAAAACTCGAAGACTTAAGATTTAAAGACTTTAAAGACTTGACATTGGCAGAAATGGCTGTTTAGCTGGTTGCCATTTCATCAAAAGAAGAAGAAGAAGCTGGATCTGCCCTGAATATGTCTGAAATAAAACCCAGTTGTCGACCTTCAGCTTTTCAGTTGGTAAACGATGTTGTCCTGTATAGTATGCGCCGTTACATTCCATGTTCTAAATCTAATCCTTATTTTCACATTGTATTTGATAGTCAACTAAATGTGGTAATTCCAGCCCCTAGCCAAGTTAATATTCTACATACGTAAACTTTATTTATTAAAAAAATAACAAATGTATGAGAATCTCTACATCCCAATGCTAAATTACATGGTCAAAAAAGAATAGTATCAAATAATAAAAGAGAATAAAGGCGTTATCGATCATTGAAAGTGATTCGACGCGCGTAAACAAGTGCATTAACGTTTGTACGTCACTGGTACTATCTTACCGAGAGCCAAACACAAAGTCGACAGTGCAGCAGGTATCCAAGACGCCACAGACTCTGACGAGTCCGGAAACGTCTCCATTATCTCCACATACAGAACCCCGTAAGACTTAAATAAGCCGGCCACCCAAAACTGTACCATGAACGCTCCAAAAACCACCACCCAGCCGTAACCGCCGTCTGGAGGTGCCAAACTCCTGAAAAAGAATCAGAAACAATTGTTAAACGGGCATCAGTGGTTACTTTCAGTAGTCCAAATTAATACAAGTCTACACATTTCTATACTATGACAGGTTCTATTATACTACATTATTACTGCACACAAACTATCCTTTAATCTGTTATCGTCATCTTGCATAAAGCACTCGTTTGTTCTAGGAAGATTATGTTTTTGACTGGGTATTTGTATGTCTAATACCTTTCTTGAATATTTATAATCTGAATCTCGAAAACGCCTCCAACGATTTTCATGAAATTTAGTATGGATTGATTTTTAGATGATTTACCAAAAAAATATGGAGCAAAGCTGGGTCATCTAAGTATTTTCATACTCTGTAGAATACACGGTTTGTTGTACATTGGTTTGGTTCCTCCAAACCAATGTACAACAAACCAAATAAGATGCATCTTAATAATGATATCGAACGGGTTTAGTCTATAACCACAGGTTTGTAAATTGTCAATTTGTTTTTTTTTTAAATTATTTATTCTCCATGTTTTTGTGACATCGGAAAAAACTGAATTGAAGTAAAGGAAATGAAAAAAATAGGATAGGTAATAAAAGGATTGAGAACCAGAACTGCAATCTCTCCAGGAGTTTCCAAACTACCTTTTAATGGAGAAGGTTCCTGGGATACTAACTGTACCTAAAGCATTACACAGGTTGGAATTTCGTAATGCTACCTGAAGGGAAAGTATTCTTAGTATTGTAGATAGAAAATTTTAATCAAAGGCAACATTCCTTTACTTTTGAAGAGAAAGAAAATAGCATTCAAAGATTTTTAAAAATTCCCTTGAAACAACACCCAGGAATCGAATCGACTAAAGTCTGTTAAAATTACACCCTGTACTTTCTTTGCATCGATCGTTAGGTTTATATATAAGAATGAAATCTCTCTAACAAGACAAAACTACAATATACTTACTCAGCCGAGGAATCTGGAGGTGGCCGCAGTTTCCTGGAGGCAGCCAGCAGAGGGCGCGCGGTCACCGACGAGAGGGTCAAGAGTGAGTCCTCCTCTTGCTCCGTCGGAGACATCGCTGATAGGTACGCACCCACTTGCTGTGAAATACACAAACATAATATACTGCAGTACTCTTTGTATATATTTATGGTAGTTAATCTCAAAATTGGCCTTTCCGATTTATGTGTTTCTTTATATTTTTATTCTTATAAAATATATTACAATATTTATTGTTTCTTTTATTTCAGTCAGTTGAGGAAGAACAAGTTATATCATTTAAAATAATCACCATTGATTACCATTGAGCTGCGTCTTAAGGTACGTAATTTAAGCGGTTCAAAAGCTGGCAGGTCTTACCGTTGCTAGTGGCAGTTCCAAAAGCAGACTCGCTGGCCGTTCCCTCTGTTCGGGAGGGGCTGACTGCACGGAGAGGAGTGACCCTGCCTTATCCGGAGACAAAACGGCCTGTACAAAAATAATTTAAGGTCATTTATTATGGCGAGGATTTTCCCCTCTAGAGGAATATGCCTGCGTTAAAGTGGACTTTACACACTTACATGAAATAGATACAAAGAATATCTTTACTCAACAACAAATTCTGTATCACACCAAGTGTGGTCATTTGACAGACATTTGTCTGTGTCGGCATTTGTGCTGTCTATACACCCACATACTGAAAGCCATGTACACAAATTTACACAAAAATGAATCACGAAAATGTATTTACGTACGCGCGTAAATTTCGTTCCACTGCACCAAATTGGATAACTCTTTTTTTATATGTTTGTTGTTGTCAAGACAAGGGCTGTATAGAAAAGGAAAAAAGAAAACCGAAGGTGTTATATTTTCTTAGTCCGTTTAGTCGTATATACTGCGGCCCTGTAGAAAGTTAAACGGGCTTACTAAAAGAAGATTTTCCGTAATTCAGAAAAAAAAAATACGAAAGTGAATATGGCGGTACGAAGTTCGCCGGGTCAGCTAGTAATATATAAATCTTAAAGGTCCTATAGAATCTGCCAGAAATCCACGTGGCGGCTCTGTTATTTCCAACTTACATCTGAGATAGCATCTGTGGGCAGGTCGATAGAGCAGGACAGGGCCGTGGAAGTTGGTGGCGCTGATGTGCCGAGGATCTGCGCGTCCAGTTTTGATAACTCCTGAAACAAATTATCCACACATGGGTAAATTCACAAATATTTTTATTACATGAACCACATACACATAAAGTAAAAAAAAAATATCATATCCTAGGGCGAGAAACCCAAAACTTTGTTTCCCACCAGTATACTCTGAGTGCAAAAGCATAGTCATGCGTACTTGGAATTCGATAGGAAAACCTATCAAGACAGAATACCCAGACTCGGGACATCTATAGAGCAGATAAAGTATTGTCTAATGTGGCGACTTCCACATACAGCACAGCAAAAAAAATATACTAGTGCCATCTAGCGAAGAAACGCCGAATTACCGAGTAAGGAAAGAAACAAAGGAAACTACCAATCCTGCATCGCGCAATAGAAGTTCTCATGCCGATCAACATATATACAACTTCCCAACATCAACCGTTGGGCAGTGGCCCGCCAGGCATGATCACCTCACCTGGTCGGAGGATCCTCCCTGAGTGTTGGAGCGACATGTGACTCGTTCCTCCACATCTGGTGTGTGGTATGGGTTTAACCCACACTCAGCGTGGTAGAAGGCAAAGAAAGAACTACTCATATCACTATACCATCCGAGCAGGGTAACCTTTTTAGCAGTCGCTTAAAAACAACCAATAAAGCCAATGGTAGAAGAACCACATTGACGACCCGACAGGGCCGTACTACTCTGTCGCAGAAGGCCTTCCTAGTAACCAAGTAGCAGCATTCGTACTGCCGTTTTTAGTTGATAAGAGTCAGACCGGAGGCCCAGAAGCCTCTCATTAGGTCACCAAAGTGTGGTCTCCATGCTGCTCTGTTGCACTGTCTGCATTCACAATGAGTATGGTGACCACTGTTATTGGACTGATGGATTGCTTGCCATCAGACAGAGTAGAATCATTACGGCAGGCTCATATAAAACTTAGAAAGAAATTGCGTAAAACATTAGTTAAAATATCACACAATATTTTCCTAACAAATGAATTCCATTACGGTACCAGTGACATAACGACTGTATATATTCGTGACTGTATTTAAAGAGGAAGGCAGGTCTAATTTCTTCGCAACAGCACGACCTTGACGATAATAAAACGTTAACATATTAGTATTATTACGTAATTAATTTACTAATTTCATGGTGGAACATTAATTTGATTGCATCATTTAGAGGGGTAGGTTTTCCGGTAACAACTAATTTACTAATTATACGTATATTTCCGGTTACAACTAATTTGAATTACACGTATATTTCATGGAAGCATAAACGAGTTATTTGTATTAACAGTTTAATACAAATAACTCGTTTATGCTTTTTGGTTCCACATCAATAGCTTTAACAGTCCACTGTCGTACATAGGCCTTAGGTTGTAGTCTGGCCATAAATACTGTTCAATTTAAAATTAACACAATATTATTTTTGAATTAGGAATCTATCATTTTTAAACTATTGTTGATTGTGTTTTTATTTTTATTTTCCCTCCAATATATTGTAATATGTTCACTGTTATTAAAATGGAGTGGTGGTAATAAAGAGAACCGAATCGGTGTGATTGTATTACATAAAACAGGTATGGAGCCAAATACAATTTTTAAAATCCCTGGGATATCCTTTTAAAGTTCTAAACTATATATTGGCTTTATATATGTTTAATGGTTTTAATTAAACTATACACTGTAATGGTAATAAATGCTGCGTATATTATAAAAATGTTTTTTCTTTGTAACAATATTTATGGCAAGTCTAATTATACATGCCAAGATGGCTCAAGAGTTAACACATCATGTGACAATGTCGATGACCACTTACATGAATTCATTCCCTATTAAACCTCCCTATAGAGGGTTTTACTTCAATAATATCTGGTTTATATTTAGTTTTGGGAAACCATCTATGGAAATCGTTATTGGGAAGTCAGTGCCCTCAAATATACTGACAACTAGTTCAATCTTCGAATTCAGTTCACGATGCCAGCAGCTCCTTGAAAAAAAGCGACATTCACTGTTTGAACTAGTAGCCAGCCCCAAATAATCTTTGGATTAATAAAGGCATCAAGAAGATAAAGTTTTCGAGGAAAATCAACCAACAGACGATCTTAAGACAACATTGGAGACTTGTTATAAAACAGTTATTCTAGATAAATTTGGAAATTCGCCAAAATAATTCCGCTAGTACGGGCGTTTAGTAATGTCGATCCCTGGATTAAATGGGTCAAAATAAGTTATCATACGTAAATAAACTGTAACCCCTCCAAAATATATAGGTTTGGAAAGAAAACTTTACAAATAATAAAATCTGAGTGTCTGATTGTAATATTAAATTAACCGCTTTTTGCTAAATGCATATGTATGTGTATGCTATGCTATATGTATGTGAGGCGCTCATAGCCCAGTTGCACTCGGTGATTAAAAACAATCAGCGAGGGCAAGCAACGACGGCGCGGTCAGTACCTGGATGGGTGACCGCTGGTAGCATGTTACCATGAGCGTCTCCGTGATTCGGAGGTCACTTTAAGCAGTCGGTCCCGGTTGTTATCATAGGATAACAGTCGTGAAGCTTAGTTGGAGGCCTTCGGGCGGCTTAAAAACATCCAACGGTAAGATTACGTAGCCACAACGTTGTCTTGCCAGTCCCCAATCCGTACTTGGCCAGCGTGGGGACGTATGGCCTTAACCCTCTCCTGAGAGGAGACCCGAGCCCAGCAGTGGGACATCATGGGTTGTTGATTGATTGATATGTATGTACACACGGTACATATACCAAAACTAGCTGTTAACCGCGTTTCAGCCCGCGTATATGTCGGTTATCGCAGCAAATATTAGCCTATGTTATTCTGATGTATAAACTGTACATCTTATACATATATATACATACATCAAAATCGATTTGTAGTTTTTAAGTTACAGAATAACAAACATCCATCCATACTTACAAACTTTCGCGCTTGTAGTATTAGTAGGGTACCATTTTTCTGTCTGTTTGTTCCGGGTAATCTCTGGAACGACTGGACCGATTTCGACGGGACTTTCACTGGCAGCTGATGATATAAGGAGTAACTTAGGCTACTTTCTTAGACTAACTTTGCCCCGCGGCGTTGCCCGCGGTTAAAACAAAAAAAAACGCGGGCAACACCGCGGGGCTAAGCTAGTATAAAGATAGACTTTTTCTTTTTAAAAAGAAAACTCCCGCACTAGGAATATATCTTGTGTCGTCTATAAAATCCTATACGAAACGGACACAAATAATACTCACACCCAGAACAACAATTTGTGGATTACACAAACTTTTGTGCCATGTTCTTTTATGGAACATGTGGTAAACGGGCAGACGTATCGCCTGATGGTAAGCGATTACGCCGCCCCCGGATGGGCGTAACAGGAGACGCAGCCAAGTTTGCATGGGACAGCTAGCAGTCGAAATATATTAATACAAAAATGGTTAATGGGTAAATAAATACTCCTGTTAAAGACGAGACGAAAATATGACTTAAGCCGACTTCTGACGCATTCGGGAGAAATAAATTCAATAAGTAGTCGACTCCAGACTGCTGGCAAGAGGGCAATGTCCTTCAAATGAGGGCACGAAGAAATTGTCTGTGTAAACTGCAAAGCACTCCAGCTTTAATATTAATATGCTCGCTACGGTGGTGGGTCATTGCTCCTAGTGTAAATGTGCAAACCGGAAAACAACCACCCTATTTTGTAAAGTCCTATTTACATATTAATAATTTACATAGCCTAGAGACTGCACGGTTGGCCTAGCGGTTTAAGTGGTCGCCACATCGCTTCCTACTGCGCCAAGTGTTGTGGGTTCAAATCCTACAAGGAATAACACTTTGTGTGATCCATAAATTGTTGTTCCGAGTCTGGATGTAGTTTGTGTCCGTTATATGTATGTTTGTAAAGTCCCCCGCGACACAGGAATGTATATTCCTAATGCGGGAGTTGTCTTTAAAAAAAAAAGAATATTAGTCGATTCCTGGGGTGTTCCGTCATATAGGTACCGGAATTATTTCTATACAGGTATAAGTTTCTTGCAGAAGGGTGACAATTAAGAATTGCAAGTATTTTTGTTGTAAAATAGAAAATAAACTGTTAAGGTGCCGATGATCGTAGACAAAAACAAAAGGCGAAGTGTGCTTTGCGCTGGTTTGTAATGTATACAATCAGGCATAGAGCATTGATTCCGAACAATATATTAAGGCGAGTGTCTTTAATATGATGCAGTGCGAGTCACATGTGTGGCACGTCTCTCGCCAGCACAGTGGTTCAGCCGGTTGAAATGTCGAGTTTTTTTTTTTAATAGGGGTGAACTAGCATCACTGTCGCCTGATGGTAAACGATTACCGCAACAACAGATCGTCACAAGCGCTTTGTCGGCCTTTGGGGGGATGGGAAAAAACCATCCTAAAGATGGTCACAATTATCACCTAAATGTTTACAAAATACTTATTCCCAGACTTACCAAATAAATACCCATAAAAATTTCATAAATAAATAAATATTTCAGACATCTAACATACAACGCCACCTAGTCCCAAACTAAGCAGAGCTTGTGTTATGGGTACTAGACAACTGATTTTAATACATAAAATACTTTTTATTTGTAAATACATACATATTATACATAGATAACACCCAAACTCTGGGACAAGCATTTGCAGATCATACAAACATTTGGTCCATTCTAAGATTCGAACCCAAGTCCTCATGGACAGCAGTCGCATATGCTATCACTGCGCTACCGAAGCCGTCAAAGATCAGTCAAGTCATTTTGGAGGAGTTCGATAACACATGTAAACTCAGTTTCCGATTTTATCTAAATAGCTTGTCATAAAAATATCGACATCACGAAATAAAATTTTCTTTAAAAGGAATGTCTAAATATATACATTCATAAAAATGCACAACATATATGTATTTATTATTGATCCGTTTATTCCCTAATTTAAAGGGCACAGACTTTTCTAAATCAAGAGCTATCGTTTTCATCTAAATATATAAATAAAAATGAATCACAAAAATGTATGTACGCGTACAACTGTCGATCGTTTGCACCGAATTGGATATTTTTTTTATGTGTTTATTAATGGACAAGGTTTGTAGAGACAAAAATAAAAGAAAACCGGACGTGTTAAAATATACTTTCGAATCCGCCACTGTATAATACCCGTGAGAAACTGAGACGGGTGTATAACTACTAAACAATTATTTTTTCAGAAATTTAGAATATATTCACGAAAAATTGTATGGAGGTGCGAAGTTCGCCGGGTCAGCTAGTGTCGGATATAATGAATATTTAATGTGAGTAGATTTCTGTCGAATGGAACATTTCATGTCTGACTGCTGTCATTACAATAACAGTAAGTAAATATATCAAAAGCTAGGAATAGAACTTTCATCATCATCATCAGCCTTTCACAGTCTGATGCCAGTAGGCTGTAAATTTTTTGGGGCCCCCACTAACCTACAATTTAAAATTTCCCTGCTCTTTTAATAGCTCATTTTAATACCCCCTTAGCTCCCGTTTCAGCACATCACACACCTCCTTCTTTCTGATTCTATTTATTACTCTCTAAAATATACCGCCCTAGGCTCCAGCCTACTCATCCTAGTGGTAAATCCACCACTGGATAGTTTGTATGGGGTTTCTGTCAAGTGTTCCTCTTCTTCACAGTGCTGTTGTCCTGATAGTTCGCTCCCTCAGCCGGCTCTTTCAACACCGACGGGATGAAGAGGAGTGAAATCAATCTGTATTCCTAAAGCGTCATTACAGAAGCTTAGGTATCGCTGTTCCAAACAAATATGAAAGCTCGTAAAAGTACTTCTACAGTTCTCTATAAAGGCTTTCATATTTTATAAAAGTATGATTGAAAATGAGGGCATTTTAGTAATTTATACACCCATATAAAGGTTAAAGAACCGAGGATGAGGTTAGCAGAAATTAATACAAGCAAAGTTGGTTAGTTTTGTGATTTGCACAGGCTAATATTGCGAAGTGCTATCATTCATAGGACATTGCCCCTTATCCGTATGGATTAAGAATACCAAGTCTCATCCATGTTCACCCCGTGGGTATCGTAAGAGGCGATTAAGGGACTAAACTATCAGGACAACAGCTCTGCAGAGGAAACGAAAATATGAAAAAAATCCTAAAACTGTATTAGCACCTTTGTATCTTAATCACGTGTTTTACTTGCCGTCGGAGATCAAAGGTGCAATACCAACGATGAGGTAGAGGAGTTCGTGCGCACATGGCTGTCTGACTTGCTCGAGGAATTCTACGATACCGGGATCAAAAAACTTGCGGAAAGGTGGGCATAATTCATAACTAGTGAGGGAGAGTGCTTAGAAAAACTGTAATTTTTTCTAAATTCTTTTGATGGTAAATAAACGTCTCAGAGCATTTATCTCGATCATATTTGAACCGCCCTCGTACGTATAAATTACAGCAAAAACTGGCACCCCAAAATGCCCTAGGGTTATAACGCCTGAAGATTCAAGGCTTTTTCATGCCTATGCCACAATATGCGCCTTATTTCTTTAATTACGTTGAAAGGTTTATTACCTCAAGTACCAAGAATAGATATAATCAATGCGTCATTCAAGTTTCAAGGTATCGGAAGCATAGTCTGCCGAAATCGATATTCGAATGGACATTATAGCGTAAACATGATATGTCTAGCTGCGCTCCGCTATATTATACGTGATTTTTGTGGCTTTTACATCGGATATTGTTCCCTATACCATTGGTTTTATTTCGTTTTCAAGTTACCCTTTTCTTTCCTAAAATTAAAGTAGTTTGATAAAAAACTCTTTATTTATACACCGTCTAACAGATTTATAAGTGTATATAGACAGATATATAATGTAAGGGCCATGGGCGTACTCAGGTTCTGGGCTAGGGGGGGCAAATCTGGTTTTAATAATACACTAGCTGAGCTCCGCGGTGTTCCCCGCTATTATAGTTGTTGCCGCGACTTACGCCGCGGGACGAAGCTAGTCTAAAAAAGTAGGGCTAATGATGTACTTTAGACTAAGTTAATCCTTACATCATTAGCTATGAAAGTTCCGTCGAAATCGGTCCAATCTTTTTAGAGATTAGCCGAAACAAACAAACAAAAATTTTAAAAAATGCGGTTATTTTAATATTACAAACAGACACCCCAACTTCATTTATTGTACAGATACTTTTTTATAAATTCTTTAGATACAGAAAAGCTATTTTAAAAGTAACTTAGAGGGTCTTCAGGAAAACGGTTAAAAATGTGTTCCGTGAAAGAATCGCCTACAGCGTTAGCAAATTTTCTATGTACCTACACTGAGCGTACAGAGCCCATTAATTTCACCTTTGATCATATGTCATCTTAGCAACGTTTTTACGTCTAGATGATTGGTGTCTGGGTGCTGAATTGGCAGAATTTGATCTTAGGGGTCAAATTGGAGTACTTAGATGATCTGATCTTCACGGTACTCAAAATGGCTAGACTAGATTTAGTATATTTATTATTAGTATTGTGGCGACTTTCACATACGGCGTCAACATGAATATATGACAACGCCATCCACCGAAGATACACTGAACTACGGAGTAACGTAGTGTACGAAGAAGCTACCAATCCTAAATCGCGCAATAGAAGTTCTCGCGCCGATCAGCATATATACAACTTCCCAACATCAACCGTTGGGCAGTGGCCCGCCAGGCATGATCACCTCGCCTGGTTGGAGAATCCTCCCTTTGTGTTGGAGGGACCTGACACCCGTTCCTCTACAATATTATTATTATAGGGTTATTAACACCCAAATAGCCTCGGTAAGAGCCACACTTCGGTATGAAGGCCAGCAAAGCACTTGTGACACCCCTAGTATTGCGGGTGTCCATGGGTGGCGGTAATCGCTTACCATCGGGTGATACGACTGCTCGTTTTCTTCCTATTCCAAAAAAAAGTCGATACTGAAATCTATACTTTTGTTTTAAGGCTGAAGAGTTTGTTTGGTTGAACGCTCTAATCACAGTAACTACTGGTCCGATTTTAAAAACTGTTCCTGTAATGGATGGTTCAGTTATCTAAGAATGCTATAAGATTTTAAATATCACGATGCGGCCAATAGGAACGGTGAAAAAATGTAGCAAAAATGTCATTCATTTCCGTAGCCTCATACGGTCGGTGAAAAGAAATGCTTATATATGTCTATTGTCTTGGAACACTTAGAATTAAAACAACAATTTGTGGATCACACAGTATTGTCCATAGGGTTTTGAATAAACAACACTTCAAGCTGAAGTGCCAGTAGGCTGGCCACATTTGCCGAAGAACCGATAACCGTTGGGGTAAACGAGTTTTTGAGTGGAGACCGTGTTTCGGCAAACGTAGTATAGGACGTCCACAGGCCAGGTGGAGCGATGATTTGCGTAAGACGGCTGGCAGGAGCTGGATGCAAGAAGCCATAGATCGAACTAAGTGGCGTGAAATGAAGAGAATACTGCGATAAAGATATAAGATTAAAAATCAAAAAGCATTCATAGTTCAAGTATACAATTTCAGGCGCTTTTGGAACGTTTCATTAATGTTTAGTTGCGAGATTCGAAAATGTCATATTCTCCATAGGAATGGAGAAGAACCGCGAGTGATTCTATAAGTTTGTGTTGTTGTTTTTTTAAAGACATTCCGGCATTAGGAATTTACATTCTGTGTTGGTTGTGTCGCGGGGTAATTTACAAACGTACATTAAACGGACACAAAGAATACCCAGACTCGGAACACCATGTTGCGGATCACTCAAAGTGTTGTCCCATGTGGGATTTGAACCTAAAACATACCACATAAAGTAGAAAACAGCGTGGTGACCACTGAACGAATACGACAATCATGCAGCCTTCAGCTAATCTAATAGAAAAAAATATATTCTATCGGAAGGAAGCGGCTAGTGAATATTTCATGATATAAAATAAATCCGCTTCCGCTATCTATTCGATTAGATCTTTTAAACGGATTGTAATGTACTTTCCAGCAATA
Source organism: Hyphantria cunea (assembly GCA_003709505.1). Classification (NCBI taxonomy): domain Eukaryota; kingdom Metazoa; phylum Arthropoda; class Insecta; order Lepidoptera; family Erebidae; genus Hyphantria; species Hyphantria cunea. The sequence goes on along the minus strand of PKRV01000523.1, from coordinate 60,985 downwards.
TATATTCAAGAGGAAGGTTTAATCTCTCTAACGCCAAACGGCTCAAATGATTTTCATGAAATTTAGTATGAGGATGTTCCGTTGGCCATAAATCAATCTAGCTAGGATTCATTGTTCGAAAATTTACCTTAAAGATATACCGAACTAAGCTCGGTCATCCAGGTTTTATACATGCATATTATAATATAAGGTTGCCTGGAAGAGACTGCTTTTGGCAATAAGGCCGCCCTTTGTACACTCCGTCTCACATTTTATGTACTCTCTTCTAACTGTAATATTATAGTGTGCAAATGAAGAGTTTTCTTCTATCTATCTATATTATCTTCTATCTCTATATATAGTAGACGAAATACGAGAATTTCAAAGAATTCCGTGCGAAACCATTAGTAGTAGATACGATATTTACTTGTCTGTGGTTCGCTCTGTCTCCGAACATGCAACCATATTGATTCCATTCTAGGCGATATCCGTCCCTGCGATAGTTGAATTTGTTAAATCAATATCTCAGCGTCTAGAGTTAAAACCTTACAATACTGTACAAAAGCATAAAGGCCAAGCATGAATCATTTATTCATATAATAGAATTGTAAAAGGTCGTTGTCGCATATTAAATATATTGAAAGAAAACGAAAAATAAAAGGATTGTGTGGTTTTATGAAACCACGGTAAAAGTGAAACTTTTTTTCACATGCAAATAAATAAATCTAATAAAGCAAATAAATAACAACATTTACATTAAACACTGACAAAAACAAACAAATTAGCGTGGAGCACTGGCACACCGTCCGACTGGCCACTGGACACTGGCCGACCGTCACGCGTCACGCGACATGCGATACACAGACCAAAAAATTTGAGACGATGTAACAAAAGTTTAACTTTAAAAAGTTAATATGGCTCCCGAAACCATATTATATTTAGAATACATAGTGGGTAGATATTTATCCTACAAATATTATAATCGCGAAAGTTTGTAAGTATGGATGGATGTTTTAATAAAACTTTACAATAATATAGCTTATACATCAGAATAACACATAGTTTAATAATTTATAAATATACAATTCATACAATATCTTTGTACTGCTGGTAACACCGTGGGGCTCGGCTTGTAGTCCGTAAAACAATTTTTTTTAATCTATACTTCATGTCTTCTTTCAATATCGTGTATACGGAAAAAGATCAAAGCAACAGACAACGAAGCGACTTCATATTTAGCCCCCGCCTCAGGTACTCTGGCACTCCGTGGTACTGGAGTACTTCCCTGATTCAGCTAAATGGCAGACTATTGAATGCGTTGGCGATGTCTAAGGACACTGCCTACAGCACGCCGCCATAGCCCACTGCCTCTTCGGTCACGGCCCTCAGGCGCCTTGCCTTTTATAGAGAAGCCAGCATTGGAGTTATCTTAGACCGGGTCTTGTCGAGTATGTGGCCCGGAGGGGGCACGGGTTTGAAACGATACATACATTTTGTAGTGTAGTATTGTTTATACGTGTCTCATCCGGATCCGACTTCTAACATTCAACACTGATCTCAACCCGGCTAGGACATAACCTGGTCTAATACAAATCCTTCAGAATACAACATTGTATATTTAATACGTACAGTGTGATTCACAGAATTCGTGATTAACAAGAAATGATTCATCGAAGCGTTCCGTGGAGAATGTAAATAAGAAAGAAGCCAATATGACAATATGATTAATCTAATTTATTTTTTATCGTAGGCAACATTATAATCTGTAGACAGGGTCAGTCAGGCTCGGAATTGAACGAGCTTTTTTAAGCTTCTTTAGTAACAGTGAGTGATTGGTCGGTGTTTCAGGAATAATAATTAATCTATATTCGTAGCTTTCATTATTTTTTAACTTTTCCCTAAATGCATATCAAAATATATACGGTACCTACTTACACCAAAACATAACTTTAAAAAAAAGTTTATCCACCTATCTAATTGTTCCGGCTAATCACTCGAAACTTGGACCGATTTTGAATGGACTTTAACTATTAGATAGCTGATGATATAAGGAATAACATAGCTCCGCAGCGCTATCCGTCGTTGTTATAAAGGTACAATAACAACTGTGGGTAATACCGCGGGGCTCAACTAGTAATATTATAAGATTGTCGTGGAAAACACTTCTGCACATATAGGATCGGTAGGTATAATACACTCCCTGTGGTGTCAATAGACAAGCTAAAATTTAAAAAATTAAAATCACCCTACACAATCGAGTAACCGTACCCCAAAAATACCTTACATAATTTTGGAACAAAAGCTCATACTCTTACGCTAGCCCGATATTTACCAAACATAGCCAAGAACCGCAAGGAAACTGGCTTTCGAATGAAAAAAACCGCATTCAAATCATCCACTTGAGTGCTACGATGCCACAACCAGACACATACACACACAGACATCTACGTCGAACTTTTGTACACCCCCGTTTTAGCGTCGGGGCTTAAAAATATGCATTTTCACCGTATTCCAACCGTGGGTGTCGTAAGAGTCAATTAACAGAGGAAACTATGTAGGGAAAAAACACCTTAACCCACAAAAACAAAAGAAGTAGAGCCACGCTGATTTCAGCACGGTTGGGCTACTGGACCGGGGCCGTACTACCCTGGTACAGAAGACCTACGGAAAATGGCAGCATTTGTGCCGTCGTGTTACGTTGGTGAGTACGAGACCGGAGACCTAATGATGCAGAAGCGAAACAGCCGCCATGGTGTGCGTTGCCACGCTACATTGTTGCAATGTCTGCATTCGCAATGTACCACCACCAGAGTGGAATCACTTTGGTAGACATATACCTACACAAACATTTCTAAGAAAAGGCCATGTCCACCAGTGGACTATAGGCTATTATTGTGATGTGAAAAAGGAACATGAATTCACTAATAGGTTTATAGCTATCTGTATTTTTTATACTATTACATGAAATCGAATGAACAGACGTTAAAGATCGACAAGCGCAGATGGTTCTAGACACAGTGGCAAACATACCATAAACATTTTATTTTCGCGTAAATGTTTTATTTTGTAGTGGATTTGGATTTAATTTGAGTCTTAATACACTAAAGCAATCTATCAATACAAACAAAGGTAACCAGTTCTATCTAAAGAACTTCGATATCGCCTGGTACTGATGTTGTGGAGATCTAACTGATGGTATTCGCTCCACGAAACAAATCAAAGTTCACTTGTACTGAAGTAGCCTAAATTAAGTATAAAAAGCTATCACATCAATACAGCTTTAAAATGGCTCTAATGAGGACATAGGAGTTACGACACTGTGATAACAATTTTGTTTCCAGAAATAGCTTTTTAAAGTGAATACAACGACGCATTAAGTTAAGCAGTTTAGCAAAAAGAATGATTGATAGATTCTTCGAGATATGTAATTTAAAAATATAATATTTGAGATTAGAAAATAGACGTAAAACATTCATAACTCATTTTAATTTATAACCTTAAATTAGAAATAAACCAAATTGGGCAGAAAAATTGTGTTAAAAATTTAATATTATTATTTTTTCATTCGAAAATAAAACTATTTTTAGATCGGGAACGATGTCTCTAAACACATTTGACATATTGCTTTTTTTAACAGATTATAAAATGTTAGGTACTTACTTGACTGAAATGGAACTCTCGTGGAAGTGACATTGTTTAATATCGGGCGGCAAAGACAAGCAATTAAAATGATCTTCCGATTCCGTACACTCTAAAGATTTACGCGCACTAATATCAACGGCAAATGCCGTCTTATGCATTGGTTTGGAATTAAATATACACTTAAATGACGCCGTTTTCACGATTTCTAATCAACTTTTTTCTCAAAATTACTCAAAATACTCTCTCATATACTGTGTCCAGTACAATATTACGGTTTCACTATCGGCATTTTTTTTCCAACTAATTCAAAGTGCCAATTCGAGAGAGCTTTTCTTTTGGCACTTAACTTTCGTATTTTAATCTGTTCCGTATAAAAATGTTTTTTTTTTTGTTGTTCACGTCCGCTCAACGTTGTAACTGATGTAGATACCTATTTTGGATTCTGCGCGCAACATCAATCAATACCTGAATGTCCTGGTTTTTTAAAGGTTGGTACTGCTGAACAGTGTGGTCACATGCAAAATATTGTTGTCAATTTTGACACTTATATTCTGATCTGAAATAAGTACCTATAGTCTATGGGCACAGTTAGGTACGGCGTCGAATCCTTAAAAAAATGGAGCCTAGTCTTTCCAGGAGTAAGGGTTTCCGAGTCTAACCCTTGAGTACTTTGTATTGAAAACAAACCAAACTCCTGGTTCCAATGTTCCCAAGGATCTAGAAATCCAGGTATCTAGGATTCGCCATGGTGGCATAGTGATACTTCTGTATCATTGGGCCTCCGGTCTCGCACTTACCAACGAAACACGACAACACTAGCTGTCACTTTACGTTGATCTTCTGTGCGAGGGTAGAACGGGACTGTTCGTGCTGAAATCAACGTAGCTCTGCTACTGCCTTTGATATTAGAGCCACGCTTAACGAATTCATTGAAATCGCTACAGTTAAACAACGGAAGCAATAACAAACAGTTACTTTCGCATCGCATTAAAGGATTAAGATTAAAGTGTCCGTTCTCAATTTACTTATAACTTTATGCTAGGAGATCGTTTTTCGTATTTTCGAAAGACGGTCCCCATTTCATGTCATCCACATTTTTTATATTTTTTATCATTAACTCCATCACGACGAAGACTTGAAAACTCGAAGACTTAGAATTGAAGACTCGAAATACTTGACATTGGCAGAAATAGCTGATCCGGCTGATTGCCATGTCATCAAAAGAAGAAGAACTTTATGCACAAATACTTGTATCGACGAACTCAATGTCAATGGCGTTCTGCTAGTCGAACGAGTAAATGTTGCAGAGAAAAAATAGGTGCACTTGATATGTATTAAATGATAGTGGTTTATTCACATTTAAACTATTTTATTTTTAAACAATTTATCCCGCGGGTGTTTAAGAGCCGAATAAGGAAGCATACTGCCAGGACAACTACACAAACCCTATCTAAATATTTAAAAAAAAGTATCTATGAGTTTCTTTGCCAGTATTCTTCTCATAAGGCTCTTCGCATTTTGGAAACTGGAAGTTAAAGATCGACACTGACAGGTAGTTGATTTTGGTGTTTTCACCTAATTCACCTTGACAATACAGTACATTTGTAGCGTCTGTATCGCTCTATGATTTTTTAACTGTAGCTTCAATTTGACGTTCTTAAATATCATCTAGTGTCTTTGAATAAATGATTTTGAATTTGAATTTTCTACAAACAAGTCTGGCCAGCGGGGTTTAGTACACCAAAATTTACTTTCTAAATAGAGGGTTTATGTCCAAGTGGAGCATTTAAGGTTTGATGATCGGGATATGATAATATAGACGGCATAACTATCAATTCGGAAGTAAACTGTTCAGTAGATCTTGAAACTGCATACTAACCTACTGCATCATTATGTATATTTTTTATCTACATATAAAATGTTCAGAAATTGGAAGTTGGGGTCTAAACACCCAAGCCTCAAAGAGCACGCAAACTTGTCGGTTCTGCGCCTGATCTCCCCCGTCTGGTCGATTAACCGTCCCATCGGATTAAGAGATAAAGGGATCAGAGAGCGAGCTATATTTCCTGCGTAGTTGGCTGGTCTACATTGAGATTTTCCGCCTAGGAGAATATTATGATGTAAAATGTGTAGTTAGGAATTGACTAAAAAAAGAACAAGGTACTCGGCGACAATAATGTGTGATGTCAAGCCTTTTACACTCCAAGCCGGCGGTTTGCTGCATCACCATGCTGCATTGTGGCATTGTCTGCGATCACAACGAATATGGTGACCACCACTCTTGGATTCTGCTTATGCTTTCCATCAGACAGAGTTGTCACATAACAGCGCCAAACAAAAAAAATTAAGACATGTTGAAACTTTGATTCTTGAGAAAGGATTCGTCTATTGACCGCAATAACGGAAAAGCTCGTGTAAGGATATATTCTTATTCTTTTGATGATATGGCAATTAGCCGTATCAGCTATTTCTACCAATGTCAAGTCTTCAATTCTAAGTCTCCGAGTCTTCAAGTCTTCGTCGTGATGGAATTAATGATAAAAAAATATAAAAAATGTGGATGACATGAAACGGTGAACGTCTTTCGCAAAAACAAAAAACGATCTCCAAGGATATATTAAAACAATTATATAGATTTTGACATTACCGTTATATTTAAATTCACTAAACATTTTTTGTATTTTATTGTGATATTAACATAAAATCTAGCACATTCTATAACATGCGTCACCTAGGTTATGTCAAAAATTTACAATTAATTTACAATTTTATTTATTATTATTATCTATTACATATGAACAACGAGACATGTATCTCTCAATGGTAGGCTTTTTATCTCAATGTAATTTGAGCCTTATATCAATCACTTAACAAAGATTTTCGTAGGACCTCTTACCTGGATACCTTGTGGTGGGTTGGAATTTACCATAATAACCCCTACTCCTAAAGCATTTAATAGACAAAGGTCTCTCAAAGTTTTAGGCCTAGTCCTGGCAACTTTTTATGTTAGTGTTACCAGACGAAAAAAAATATTCTACGGACTATTTTCAAAGTCTTGTTCCAATGATCTATAAATTCAGTAAATCAATAATACCATAACTAAAAATATCGAAGAAAAAAAAAGCATTCGTTCAGGTTATGTAATAGACAATAATAATAGTTTTTTTTTTATACATTATGCTAAACTAATGGAGCATTTCGGAATACCTTTTTAATTTTAGGCACTTACGGATACAATGCGAAGCTTGTTAACATATCGCTACCCAAATAGGGAGCTTGGCAGTGAGTGAAGACACATTATTTAATCGTATGTTGCCCGACAGACGGACGAATGGGTTCAAAATGATTTTTTTTGATACATAAAACTGTCTTTTGTGGAAATTGGAACGAGATAATTTTGGTTAGTCCGTCTATTGCACATATATCTATATCTATACAGATTAACAATTTGATGAATATTTTTTAATAACCAATGCGAGTTAACGCGACTAATAAGTATTACATACATTATGACCCGACTTTGCATGCATATCTTAAAAAAACGGACTAATTCTACTATAAAATACGCATATATACAATAATTATTTCCACTGAAATATACTGTATTACATACCTGGGTAAATGAGACAGCCAGTGCGTGACCACGGCCAGTGTAACCTGGTCGAAACGTCAGGCAAATCAGAGGTATGTGATACCTTTAAATAAGTGATAGCGTGGATTCCCGTAAAAACAATTATTATATCATGAAACGTTATGCTAACATGAATATTTATTTTAAATCACCCTATTAGTGAGAACCCCAATTATAATCTGCTGCGTATTTTGAAAGATTTCAAATCTCATTCTGTACTATGTAAAGATAGAAAGCCAAACTAGCAAGCATGTCACCTAATGTGGTAAATGATTACGAGCGCTAATCGCCAACTCGAAAGTCGGACTACATATTAAATATAATAACCGACCGGAGTGATATCACCGTCTCACAGAAAACCGGTGTGAAACAGCACTTGCAGAGTGCCAACCCTTCCCCCATCCCCCTTTTTTTTACGTAGTGGAATGCCTTTACGCCCCTAAAGTAACGATCCCCCCATCCCTGGTAATCGCTTATACCATCAGGCGATACGTCGGCTGGTTTACCCACTATTATATACATGTTTTTTGTGTTATATTAATAGTAACAGATATTCATTGTAAGAAAAGTTGTATAGCACTGACTCCCAAAGTAGCGTCAGCTGTGTGCTGGCAGTTATTTGTCACACATCACATCACAAGCATAAATAACCAGTAGAGACATAATTAATTAAAAGTTTGTATAGTTATATACGTATGGCCTTAACTCTCTCCTGAGAGGAGACCCGAAGCCCAGCAAGTGGGTTATTATGGGTTCTTGATAATGATGCTGAATAGTTATATAATATACCAGCTGATCCGGCAAGTCGTTATGGAAAAAAAATGAAAATATAAATTAGATTCGTCACCCTTACATTTAGGGGTATGAAAAATAGATGTTAGCCGATTCTCAGACCAACTTGTTTAGCACATAAATTTCATGAAAATAGGTCCAGCCGCTTCGGAGGAGTTTGGCAACAAAGACTGCGACACGTGAAATTTATACATTAAATATTTATGTGTAGCTGTGATCATAGTGTGAAATGGTTGTTTTTAATGATTAGCATTATTTTCATTTGAAGCTAAAAGGGTGATAGTGTTCCCAGTGTTGACGATGTGTTTGTTTCGCTGTAGCGCATTTACTGAACCGATTTTAATGAATTAGACGTTTTCTATTGTATAGAGGGCAAACGAGCAGGCTTATTGCCTACGCACCGCACAAGACAGTGGCGTCACAAATGCGTTGCTGGTCTTTAATGGCGATATCCAGATTCAAAGTAATGGACCTTGAAACATAGGCTATATAAATTTTAGTAGATTTTAAACTGTTTTTAATGTAAAGTAGCAATGTATCTTTCTTGAAATAAAATTTTATAATTATTATAATCGAAGTGCCTATCCTCGCCTTAAACTCTCAGTTTTCTGTGAGGCCATGATTCAATCCGACTAAGCCAGAACATTCAAACTTCCCGATGTTTCGTACAGATTGCACCAGTCCTTGTCAAATGTATGTAATATCTATTAATCGCATTTAATGCACTTTCAATTTGTTATAATTAAATATCAATGAACAAGTTTGAATAACGAGTAAATAATTCAAAAAAATGTGTATTATACTCATTCATAAAAATGGCAGCTACAATTTTAAAGTGGCTAATTTGAAAATACAATCCACTAAACACAAATATATGTTTGGTGGATATGAACATTATAATGAATAACAAAACTGTTTTGATATTGCTTTCTTTCTGATCCTCAGTTCCGATAATCAGACTTTAATTAGAAATAAAATTATTACAATAAACTATCTTTATCCACCCAGTACATATTTTTACATTTGTTTTTATGGATATAGATAGTGATGGTTTAACTAGGCCTACTTGGTTTTTAGGACTTAAAATATGATATTTAAAAATTGTAGTTGTCTATATTTTTTTATAAACAGTGTGGCCTTGTCTATGAATTTACCAAAATGTACAATATCACGTTTAAAGTTCTATGGCGCTCTGTTTGCTCCAATAATCGGCGGTAGATTTTGAAATTACTTTTTGTACTAAACAACTATGAATCTTACTTTCTTTCCGCCATAAGTGTAATCATCCTCTAAAATCACACCCGCATTCAATGCTTTTCTTATCCCTACTGCAATCTCACAGAGTTTTTATAGAATAGACATTTTTCAATAATAGTTTCTTTTCAAAATCTACCACAGACCAAATAACACTAATGGTCATTAAATTAACTAATAATATTACGAATATTACGAACTAATTTAAAAAGTGTATTCAATAATAATAGCTATAATAACGAAACATGTATTAATTATATAAGGTCATTATGTATAGTTGTACGAAAAATTACACATAACATCAGTTGTCTAAAACTGTTCCATCTCTTACAAATATTTGTCCTACACGTCCGCTTCTATATTTTTGACAGCGATTAATCCAGATGTCGTAGCCAACAGAATTCTGTAGATATACATTTTAGCGGACAGTAGGTAAGCTCTAACAAAATCCGATTCCTTTAACATGTACCATAGTGCGTACTACGTGGCATTGAGAAAGCATTAAGTTAATCAGTACGGGATATAATAATAAATAATAATCTGATTTTAAACGGAGATATCATTTGAGTTGTACCACTCTTAACAAGCTCAAACTTGTCCTGCACTCTTAATTTGTATCGCTAGTATCTTTTAAATTCCTACATTAAAGGATCAAAAACGTAAATCACCTTTTAAAATAGCCAAGACATCTTAATATATAAATTAGCTTCACGTAATTTAAAAGTGTTATTATCAGTACAAGCTAGTACCGTTAACACTGCTGAAGGTACACATGATATGACCTAGTGGTACATACTTGTACCACTAGCGTCGGTAACAATATACAAGACACTAGCGATACTTATTAGCCACACTAATACAAAGGTACAACTTAAATGACTTGTACCATATGGTATAGTCATACACAGGCCATAATTTTAACTTTGTGTGTGTGAAAATAAGTGAAAATAATTTCTACGCAATTTTCATTTATCTTGAGATGTAATTTTTCGCACAAACCATTCTTCATAAGAAGGGCAATCGTCCGCTATTTAATTACAATTATGGTGTAACGTACCATTGCCCGCATGTATTTAAAACATCAACAAACAAAAAATTTAAATCATCTAGTTAATAATTACATACATACTATCGCGTTTATAGTACATAATCTTAGGGTATTTTCTAATTGGGAGATTATAGGAATGTAAACTACGGATGTTCGGGAGTTTTAAGAGTTCGTGTTAAAATAAAACACCTAAGACTACATATTAAAAACGTAAAAAAAATCAAATTTTAATAGTTACAATATAAAAAAAAATATTCACCTTATGACTACGTGTCGAACCACAGATTCCCTGTTTAGATTAAAAGAAAAAAGAATCAATTTATTTATATACGTATCCTACGTAAAAAAAATTACAATCCGAGTAATTTTCAACCTTGCAACACTATCTGAGGAATATAAATTCTATGTTTTTTTTTTGCTACAGCGTTACATGAAACTCGCGCGGTACTTAAGTTTTAATATCAACATTGTTACGAGTTTATCATCGTTGTATATTTTCTCAAAAAAAAATATGCGTTTAATAATTTAGCCGCACACATCAGTGATATACAATCAATTCTAATTTTGTGTGTACACCTATTTATCTAGGAAGCTTCTAACTAGTAATTTATCTAGCCAAAAACATTGTGAGACTCGCGCGAAATCCCGTACCACGTTTGTATTTTGCTATATAACTTTTTGAGTAAACAAACTCCGCACACTTTAAAACTATCCTATCTTAGTAAACTAGCCATATACAATGTGTATTTTTTTTTAATATACATCTTTTTTTAACCCCCAAAGAGAGAGGTGTTATTTATCATTAAATTTACAACACAAGTTTATGGGTGAGCCCCGGGTTGAATAACCTAATTAATGTTGCATACGTTTTTAATAAGCTTAACAAGGTCAAATCACTTCAACAGCCTTTGAAAGTCTACGGTTGGACGTAGGCCTCTCTTTAGAAAGGTTATGGCGTAGCATAACACGCTGTTCAGACGGGTTGATACGGCAACAGTGTGTATGTGCTCTTCCAATTGATCCCCCCCTCTCCCTTCCTCTACAGAACAACACGTGCCGGCCTTAGAAGTCACCGCTTTAAAGTGGAAGAGATACGTTCTCGTACTCATCGCTTCGGTGCTTCCTTCCTGTGCCAAGCCGAAATCAAAACCTGGAACTCACTACCAGCGCACGTGTTTCCTTCCCACTATGATCCCGTGTCCTTTAAGCGGGGCGTGAAAAAGCATCTTACCAGGCCGGCATAGTGTGGGTCACCATGCTGCATTGTTCTTTTTCGCATTGAGGATGGTGACCACCACTCTTGGATTCTGCCGGGACCGTTCCACGTTCTGATCGTTGGATGCCGTTCGATATTAATATAAATACTATTGAAGTAATATTTATTTTGCTAAAAGTGTCAAACCCCCCTCCCGCCCAAAAAATAGTGTCATCGACACAATGTTTTGTGTTTGATATTTATTTTTAACTATAACATTAATCAAACATAGATTATTTATTTAACATTCGCAATCAAAATAATATGTTCTTTTTATACGGTGTACACTTGCATTTCATATTCACTAACAGCTTTTTGCCACCAGGTACACACCAAATGACCAACATGGAACCACCCAACACAAATAATTATTCATTTACGCTTATTAAAAACGTATAAAGCATTATGTATATATTTTAGTTTAAAAACACGATTAATTTTCTATATACTATAAAATGAATATATAATGTCCAAACAACTTCACCCTCAAGCAAAAAGGACACGCCTATAAACAAACAATTTGTGGCAAATTGTTAGCTGTGTATAAAGTTTGCTTGTGCAAATATTTTTTTGTATAGTTTCTTAAAATTAATAGTGAGCCAACAAATATTGGTTTTCAGTGTCCTTATAGAGATATGAGGGTTTGTTTTGTATAAATGTCGCCGGCATAGCAGGCTAGGCAACGGTTATGCCGACGTTATTATGACAATTATTTTAATTAAATATATTCACCTTACAAATCAACTGACACATGAAATATCTATTTTTTTTTATTTTTATATCTAATTATTCACATATTGTAAACCATACATCATTTTTACACTAGTATAATAATTATTATTTTTTTTGAAATATTTTTTTTAAATCCAAAAAAATGCAAATTCATGAAATATCACAAACTATTTTTAAACATTCAAACTTTACACTCGATTCGCTGTACACAGGCTGTATAAGTGGTGATCTTTGCTCCAATGTTACCGACAATTCAAAAAACCCTGTGGATCTAATCAATGACCAACAACAAAAATAGTAGTCGTCAAACCCATAGCGGGGTTACCAACAAAAAAAAAGGTACTAACATTCCAAAGATGTATTGAAACTATTTAGACCAATGAGCCTCCTGTTCAATTACAAAAAATATTTAAAAAAAAAAGCACGTTGCGCCTGCAATCCAATTCTCATTTCAAATCATGTCACTCCATCTTAAGACGTCACAAGTTCCAAATTTTATATTCGAGATGTTTTAAATTTGGAATGATAACTTTTTAAAATTGTGTTTTTGAGTCCTACCATTTTTAGTCTTAGACTTTAGTCCACGGGCAATCAAATTGGTTATTTTTCATTTTAGTTACAAAATACTAATAATAATCTGCCACAAACATTTACTTAGCTGAGTTTTTTCTTTGAATATTGACTTTATCGTTTTTAACTTTATCAACTTTTTTGTCGACTTTTTCCGTTTTGACTTTTTCTATTTTGGCTGGCTGCGGTTGTGACTGTTGCTTATCTGTAAAGAAAGACAATTTAAATATATTAATCAATCAACAACCCATAATGTCCCACTGCTGGGCTCGGGTCTCCTCTCAGGAGAGGGTTAAGGCCATACGTCCCCACGCTGGCCAAGTGCGGGTTGGGGACTGGCAAGAATACGTTGTGGCTACGTAATCTTACCGTGGGATGTTTTTAAGCCGCCCGAAGGCCTCCAACTAAGCTTCACGACTGTTATCGTATGATAACAACCGGGACCGACTGCTTAACGTGACCTCCGAATCACGGAGACGCTCACGGTAACATGCCACCAGCGGTCACCCATCCAGGTACCGACAGCGCGTTGCTTACCCTCGGTGATTGTTTCTAATCACCGAGTGCAACTGGGCTATGATATATATATTAATAATATATTTTATTATTCACAGTAAAATGGAAGAGATTTTAATTAGTGTGTCATGTAACCGGGTAGATATTTCTCTGCCCTGAGAATCGAACCTGACCTCTAGCAGTACGTTCACTAACCTCTCGACCCATAGGTTGGTCCGACTGTCGAGCCAATATTTTTAAGGGACAACACCACTGTGACGGCTTCAAAAAATCGAGTTTTTGAAAACCATCTAGAAAAATCTAAAATACATTTAAGAATCGAATGCTTTGGTCCCAGGTCGAAAAAATAATTATTTTCGGAGATATTAAATATTTTGTGGAGCGGTACAGCGCTCCGTGACGCTCGGGGTCCCTCGCCGCCTCAGCCAGGTACGCGTCTCAACTGGTCGGCAAGTATTCTTTTGCCTTCCTTCACAAAAGCCGACTATTGTTATAAATTTAGTTTCGAAAAGGTGGCGATAGTTGAAAAATTTGCAAGGCAGGTATAGGGATAGCGTCATAGCATCAGTTTACGAATAGAAACCACGCTATTCGCATCTAAAGGCTCCGAATCGTTTCGTTTGTAAATATCGAACGCTTAGAATTATTATTCAACGATGGCCTGAGAAGCCTAATGAAAGTTATGGAGACGTTGGGGCTAACCATCGGCCCAAATTGTTTCAATTTTTGCGTTGAAACCGACGCAGCATGGATCGAGCTCTTGGAGCGCTCGCTCAAGGATGCTGCAAAAGAGGCAAGAAGAGCCTCTACAAGTTCAAGAAAAGTTGCTGGGGACCTTGATTTGCTTCTTGAAGGCCAGCTATATGGTGCCGGAATCGCTGATTAGGTAAAAAAGAATTTTGTTCCAATTTATCACACAAAAACAAACTTCAAACTTTGAACGTGTTTTTCTCAAAACCACTTTTTTGAGTGCGGCACGCAGCAGAACTCAACCAATTTTTGTCTGATCGACTTCAAATTTGAACTACATCAATAATCTCCAGAAGATTATCTACAGAAGTACATAGGATTTTTTCGATATCTAAATAAATAAATAAATTATAGCCTTTTTTCTACGAGAAATTTTGCTTGAAAATCGACCTTAAATTTCAGAAGCGTGCCTATTTTTTAAAAATCAATATTTTTTCAAATCTCTATGTACTTCTCTTAAAAAATCATATTATTAACGAAAACACTCGGTATTTTTTTTCAGATCTACTTTGAAGACAGTTCTGCTGCGTGCCGCGGATCACTGCAGAGGCAACAGCACCTGACGCGGGAGCTTCCCCAGCGCCACCATGGGGCGTGAAAAATTAAAAAAAATTTTTTTATGTATCTTTAATAAACAACAAACAAAACAAAAAAAAAATTTTGGAATATCTCTTTTTTTCCCACAAAAAAATTCTTGAAAAACGGCCAAAAAACAGGGGGTCACAGTGGTGTTGTCCCTTAATAAACGTTACGATTGACGCGGTAATACTTTAGTGCATTAGTTTTAACGATAGCCATGCAGCTACATACTTCGCTCAGTGCTGTGAGTTCAAATCTCACATGGGACAATACTAAGAGCGTTACACAAATTGACGTTCTCAGTCTAGGTGTTCTTGGTGACCGTAACATATATGTTTAAAAAGTCCCCCGCGACACAGGATGTATATTCCTAATGCGGCAGTTGTCACCTAGTTCTCTATAAGCCTAATATAATATAAACAAAAATTAAAAAAGAGCCCACTTCAAGATCTTGACCAAATTGAAACTGGACCCAACAGGAAGAATCAGCTTTCAAACAAAAAAGGAATACAGTCGAATGGAGCAACTCCTCCTATTTTGAAGTTGGTTAAAAATGATATTGTACGTACAAACCTTGTGTGGGGGTGGGGGATGGTTTCTTGGGTTTGTTAGCCTTAGCTGCGGCCGCGTAGTTAATGGGTTTGAATCCCGACGACGGTTGGGACTCCTCTGTAGGGGTCGGCAGTGTCTGAACAAAAAAATTATTCATTATTATATTGGCTGTTGATACTGCATGCAACGCCGCAGGTCGTAGCTCGTCTGAAGAAAGTAATCTAAGTTACTTCATTTATCATCAGTACCCATAACACAAGCTCTGCTTAGTTTGGGCCTAGATGGTGTTGTGTGTTATATGTCCCATACTTTTATTTACTAGCTGACACTGCTGAGTCTCCTATTGTCTTAGAGTGATGTCATAACAGCGTGTATAGTATACTATATTATGTAAACAAACAAACAAACAACAACCCATTATGTCCCACTGCTGGGCTCGGGTCTCCTCTCAGGAGAGGGTTAAGGCCATACGTCCCCACGCTGGCCAAGTGCGGGTTGGGGACTGGCAAGAATACGTTGTGGCTACGTAATCTTACCGTTGGATGTTTTCAAGCCGCCCGAAGGCCTCCAACTAAGCTTCACGACTGTTATCGTATGATAACAACCGGGAGCGACTGCTTAACGTGACCTCCGGAATCACGGAGACGCTCATGGTAACATGCCACCAGCGGTCACCCAACCATCTAGGTACTGACCGCGCCCTCGATGATTGTTTCTAATCACCGAGTGCAACTGGGCTATGAGCGTCAATATTATGTGTTGAAACAGATATTCATCTCTCGAGTTCTTTTTCTTTGGTTTAGATTCCCCTAAAACTTTGCTGATTATTATGTGTGTATGGCTACTTACTTTTGTATTATGTGTATATTAATGTTGTTTTCATGTTTAATGTTTTGTTTTAATAATAGTATAGTGTAGTACAGTATGATGAGATTAGGAAAGCCGCAATAAACACGAGACTCAATAAATTGAAGTCAAAACCATTGCATGGGCAATTCTACAGAACAGGTCTCAGGGTGGGAGTTCGGTATCAAAACCGAGTAAAACACTCGAGCTGAAAATTTGTTTCAACACATTACTATACTATTTACTATACAAAAGGTTATAGTAAGACAACTTCTAAAGACAGACATACACAACATACATACAAATTTGACTACACGGTTGGCCTTGTGGTTGGAGTGGTCGCCACACCGCTTCCTACTGTGCCAAGTGTTGTGGGTTCAAATCCTACATGGGACAACACTTTGTGTGATCCATAAATTGTTGTTCTAAGTCTGGGTGTACTTTGTGTCCGTTTCATGTATGTTTGTAAAGATCCCCGCGACACAGGAATGTATATTCCTAATGCGGGAGTTGTCTTTTTTAAGAAAAAAAAAAAAAGAAAAAAAAAAAAAACTTACACAACACACACATACACAGTTTTATTTTCGGAATTTTTTAAGGAGGCACAATTCTTTCATACTTTGGTTTTAACAGCCAACGCAAATAGTAGCTGTCGAAATGGATAATTTTTCAAGTTTATGTGTTTTCTATGTATAATATGTATGTATTTGCGGAAAAATATATATATATATGTATTTATGTCAGTTGTCTAGTAACCATAGTACAAGCTCGGCTTAGCTTGGGACTAGATTGCGTTGTGTGTTAAGATAATAATAATAATTTGTTAATTTTTTTTCAATACACATATCTATACTAATATTATAAATGTGAAAGTTTATGAAGATATTTGTTACTCTTTCACGCAAAAACTACTCAACGAATTTGCATGAAACTTTGCAGTAATATAGCTGATACATCAGAATAACACAGGCTACTATTTGCCGCGAGAACCGACATACATGCTAAGATGTCCATAACCTTTATTTATTATAATATATATATATATATTGCTCAATGCACTCACCTTACTGACTTCCACTGGCGTCTCCTCAACTGCTTTCACATCTTCTATCTTTGTATCACTTTTGACCGTTTTCACTTCCTTCTTCTTAGGTTGCACCTGCAAAACCAATATATAAATTTATGAACCAAAAACATTATACCTCTTTTCACGAAAATTGGGAACATATAGTCTTTATGTAATTGAAAATTTATATTAAAAAAAAAAAATTGCCTGATTGTTACAGGGGTATTCTCTGGAATGGTTGTGATATTGACGGCACTTTCACTGATAGGTAGCTGATGATATAAGGAGTATTTCAAATTCCTTTTTTGACACTAACTTCGCCTCACGATTTTATATCGGTTAAATAGGTTATAATAGCTCACCTTAGTTTCAGATTTCACAGCGACGGGCTTTGCTTTGGGTCTGACCTCCGTCTTGGTCTGTTTCTTGGGGTCCACCTTCGCCTGTTTAACTGGTTCCTTCTTTACCTCCTTGGGAGGAGACTTCTGTGTTATGTCTGAGGGGGGAACTTCCTCCGCGCTCACTTCCGGCGGATCTTTCTGTGGAGGGACTGGTTCTGTAAAAGAAAACATGTTTTTAATGGTTTTTACAAAGATACTATATGGAATTTGAACCTACAACACTTTGAGCACTAGAAAACGACGCGTGGCGATAGTTTAAGCCACTTTTTTTAAGTGTTAATACTCCCTCGGGCCTTCACCCCACCGGGGTTTGCGGCGGGGCGGTGTGTCAGAATCGAACCGACTAAAACCACACGGTGTGCCACTCTGCGCCTGAGACGGGAGAGATCCGGGAACCGCTTTCTTACGACATTCGGATCGCTTAAACTACTAGGCAAACCTATAATGTACGAGATTTTGTAGGCTAGTTTGATAATACTAATTTGAGAAAAGTCTAACAGTATTTAAATAGCTCAGAAAAAAAATCCATATACATTTTTTTTAATATATGGAACTGCCCTGCTCTGTCTGATGGAAAACGGGAGCAGAATCAAAGAATAGTGGTCACCATATTAATTGCAACAATGATGGTGACATACACCATGGCGGCCTGTTGAGATGCTTCCGTGGGAGAGCCACGCTTCGGCATGCATGGGTCGGCTCGACCGGAGTGATACCACGACCTCACAGAAAACTGGTGTGAAACAGCGCCTGCGCTGTGTTGAGTGATGATACCGAAGGTTCATAGTACAACCCTTCCCCTCATTCCCCTCCCCCAAGGCCGGCAATGCACTTGTGACGCCACTGGTGTTACGGGTGTCCATGGGCGGAGATACGGCAGCTCGTTCGCCCGATTATCCATAAAAAAAAAATCTGCATCTTTGGGCCTCCGGTCTCACACTCACTAAGCAACCACGAGAGTAGTACCGTCCGGATGAGCCGGCCCAACGGCTCTACTAACTATTAAATTTAATATGAATGCTATTTAAAATGATAAATATATCTACTCACCACTTGTTTTCGACTCTACTTCTACAACTTTTTCGACGGGTACTGTCTCTTCTAAAGGTGCTTCTTCTGTCTTCTGTGTTGACTCTTCTGCGACTGGCGCTTCTAGTGTGTCTTGTTTCTCTTCTGTCAAATAACACAGACATTAATTCAATTGTGTTGTGCGCTTGCGCTGTTTTTCACCGAGTGAATGAAGATACAAGAGGCCTATACTCCAGCCTTCCCCATCCTTCTAAGGCCGGCAAAGCACTTGTGACACCTCTGGTGTTACAGGTGTCCATGGGCAGTAGTAATCGCTTTCCATCAGGGCGTACGTCTGCTTGATTGCCCACTATTCCATAAAAAAAAGGTAAAAATCAACATTACCTTTAGCAGGTCTGGCCCTAGTTGGTATAAACTCTGCTGCTAGGGGATTGAGCTTCGATCTTGAGACCGTCTCTTCAAGTGACAGGGATGGTGTGCCATTACTTGTCCTGGAACATTGAAATAATTAGAATCATTCTAGAATAGTGACATGATATAATGATACATTTTATAGGCGCCGGCACGTAAATTAGCCAGATTTCGGCGTAGTGGGGTTAAGTTTGCATGCAGTACACATGGGACTAATCTCGCCCACAGTCCACCATTATAACTTCTGTACACCAGGANCACCAGGGTCAACAGCATTGACCCACAAAAACGCCGAGTTATGACACTCGGGAAAATTAATAAGAAGAAAACTGGAGGAGTTGGCAATATAATAAGTCCACTTCCCGCCTTAGCAAAGTAAACTTATTGCAACAAATCAAAACAAACAAAAAATCGAAGTGTAGCCGACTGACGCGCCAATCGGTTACTCAGAATGGTGCTACTAAAATCCCAGCGTCCCTCTATCATCCAAAGGGACCTAAATAACGACTCCTGCGCATCTTACGAATCTGGCCAAGTTAGGTACCGGTCTCTAAAATAATTACTTCACACATCTCTGGCAGTCCACTCCTGCACATAGGCCTCGCACACATGACTGTCTGATTCCAAAATAGACAGAGCAAAGGCTGTGGTAACCAGATTACATACATACTTATATATTACTATACACATAAGGTTTGTCTTGCTAGTCCAATGGTGTTGTCCCATTAGGGGACAATTGGTTCCAAATGACACATACATATTGTAGACTTACATTTGCCAGAAGCCAAGAAGTATTCTTTAAACTGATATACCTTTTTATTTTTCAACCAAAGGAAATAAAACAAAAAAATCATTGTTAAATGAAATTTAAGACAATACATTCAGTTTAGCCCATAGACAGTCACAATTTTTTTATAAAAACTGTTATTTTCAATTCTGTGACTTTAATAAAGACACATTCAATATTCAATATCTTACAAATCTTCCTTTTTAATGTACAGACTTCAATCTGATATAACTTTCTTATATGTGTAGATAAACTACACTCAGACAGAACAAATGACTATGCTTATTACAATAATGTCCTACTGCTGGGCTCGGGTCTCCTCTCAGGAGAGGGTTAAGGCCATACATCCCCACGCTGGCCGAGTGCGGGTTGGGGACTGGCAAGACTACGTTGTGGCTACGTAATCTTACCATTGGACGTTTTTAAGGCCTCCAACTGAGCTCTATCATCATCAGCTCAAAGGATAACAACCGGGACCGACTGCTTAACGTGACCTCCGAAGCACGGAGACACTCATGGTAACATGCCACCAGCGGTCACCCATCCAGGTACTGACCGCACCGTCGTCGATCAGCGAGTGCAACGGGGCTATGAGCGCCTCTAGCAATGTACTGTTAAAGGCAAATTGTTTNAATTTAAATGTGTCCCGACTGTTGATCCTTCTATTCTGCTTTTAAATTCTGAGGCTTATTTTATTCTTGCTAATTTTGTTTTTACGCAGTCGGGTTTTTTGTTTTTATAATATTTTCTTTTTATTTAACACTTTTTAGTTTATATAATTTAATAATAATATTTTATATTCATTCTGTACACGTAAAAAAATCCGGTTATAAGCAAGAAATGCGATATTGTTTGTTCTAATAACTTGAAATCGTTATATATCCTAAACGGTTTTATAAAATGAAAAATGATAAAGGAAACCTATTCATTTATAAATACCTATTTAACGATACCCCACTTGACGTGGTGCGTCGAAATTTTTTTTTTCGTATTGGCAATATGACGACTAGTTGTTACTATAGTGAGTATTGTTTACTGTAATGTTTTTAGTAACACTCGCGAGGTCAAGACGAATCGATTGACGTACGGATCATCAAAATCGGCCAAGGCGTTTGGCCTCTACAATGCGCCACATAGGAACAAACATACATACATACATTCAATACATAGACTGATAAACACATAACCCTTCTTTGCTTTGCGCAGTCGGGTAAAAAGAGGTGTTAAAGAGCAGGCATGTGGCTATAACGTCTTTATTCGCTACAAAACAATCATTTTTGCAGGGGAATTATTCGTATAATTTTAGAATCACATATAAAAACAAAGTGGCGTGATATTGGAGAGGCCTATGTGTATCGGTGGACTGCGATAGGCTGATGATAAAAACAACGACTGTCACTATCGCGTGTTGCGTATCAGGGAAAAGGGAAAGAGGATAAGTTTACTTGACTTTCCTCATAAATTTAAAGCGAATACCTACTTTTAGTGGTAGTAGTGTTCACATACATGACTGCCTCTGTGGCGTAGTGGTAGCGAATGCGACTGCTGTGCAAGAGGTCTCGGGTTCGATTCCTGAGTCGGACCAAATGTTTGTATGATCTGCAAATGTTTGTTTCGGAGTTTGGGTGTTTTCTATGCCTAATATGTATGTATTTACAAAAAAAAAGTATATAAGTATTAATATCAGTTGTCTAGTACCCATAGTACAAGCTCTACTTAGTTTGGGACTAGATGGCGTTGTGTGTTAAAATGTCTGAACATATTTATATTTATTGTTGAATGTTATCAATATTGAGTAAGTACAGAACTATGACAGTGTGATAAAACTAAATGTGTGGGGAGAAGTGAGATCGGATCTCTCATTTGTTCGCAATTGAGTTATTAAAACGACGTATTAAAAGAATTATGTGGAAAAATTAAATATGTAGATAAAATTAAGAAAATTAATACAGATACGGATGCTATGAATGATGTCAAACGTTTTTCTAAGTTAATGCTTATCCACGTGTTCGACCGACATTATGGGTTGTAAATGACGGGTACGCCAAATGTAAAATTTGACGTCATATTTATATATCTCACTATAGAAGTTCCCTCCACCCTGCTCCCTATGATGTTACTTTGTACTCAGTGTTGCCAACCCCAAAAAACTAAAGCCCAGCAACTGGCTACTAAACTGTGTTGTTTATGTACAATACGTATGTATTCACAAAAAAATATACGTATTTATATCACTGCTAGTTTCGGACTGCATGCATTGTGAATCAGATGTTCAAAAATATTTTGGATTATCGGAGTGACAAATAGGCAGATTTCATACTTTCCTCATAAATTTAAAACCATTATTTCATTAAGTAGTAACACCCACATTGTTACATAATATCTACATATAAAAAAGATTATTTTTCAAAAACTTTATATTCATTTTCACGAAAATTGTGCCGAACATGACCATATTATTGAATATTTTATTGACAGTCTTCGCTGTTTTTATTAAATAGATATAAGATTATTTCATGGCATTGAGCAAGCATGGTAGTCGATTTTTTTAATTCCAAAAAACCCATGACAGTGTGACAAGGTGAGAAAATGTGTGAGTGAGAAGTTAGATCGGATCTCTTTTTCATTCACCCAGTACGTTTTCAGATTATCTGATCCGATATCGGAGGAAGTAAAATGTATGAAATATATATCCGTCTTTCATATTGTCTGGCCCGATATCGGAGCCGACACCATGTATTAGTAAACACCATCGAATGCCTGTGAATCATCGAACGATATTGTTTGTAAGTGTGATATAAGTGTGTACCTAAATTGTCTGTGAGCGTAGAACGGCCATTTTGAGCTTGTTTTTGTTTACTAATTTGGTTGTCACCAGTGCGTCGTCATTATTTAAATCCGAAGTAATCACATAAATGTATCTAGTAGAATCAACACCATGCTTGTGGGACAATTGTTGGCGGGAAGTATGTGAATACCTTGAAAAGGGATATAAGGTGAATATAAAGTGATGCAGCAAATAAAGTTTTATAGCCATGGTGACCTGTCCGCATTAAGTTATCGAGCAAATGGTTTTGCAGGTAATACGTGAAAACAGCACATGGTGTCGACTATCGGCTGTCAGCTATCGTCGTCCGACACCGACATCGGATCGGATAATCTGATAGAATCAACACCATGCTTGTGGGACAATTACTGGCGGGAAGTATGTGAATATCTTGAAAAGGGATATGAAGTGATATAGCAAATAAAGGTTTATAGCCATGATGACCTGCCCGCATAAAGTTATCGAGCAAATGATCGAATCGGAACAATTGTCAATACGTGAAAACTATCGGCTGTCAGCTATCGTCGTCCAACACCGACATCGGATCGGATAATCTGAAAACGCTCTGGAGATGTAAGAACGGTAAGTATGTAAGACGTATTATAAGAATTATTGTGAACTAAAACATTTAAATAAATAATTAAACCGACTCATAACATCAAACGAAAAACCTAACCTATCTAAAAACACTCACAAGCGTAACTGGCTTTAATTTGGCTGACTCAAATAACCACGTGGTAATTCTTATCTATTAGTATTATAATGTGTACTAAGTATCTAAATTCTCTTTGAATTTGGTGCCTTCACTTTCAATAAATATATCCAAACTCTAGAGCAACACTTTTTGCAGCTTTAAGCATCGTAAATAGGGCATGGCTACCTGGCACATTAGGACGGTTTACGGTCGTGAGATTTTTTTCGTGGGACAATGTATACCGGGTCGATAAATAAGTATGTACTTGTTTTTGACGATAGGTTATAACGTAAGTGAATTTGATATTATACTTCGTCTCGCTAGTTATAGTTAGAATTGAACATTTCGTTCTTATCTTTGCCAATGAACCTAACAACAATGTTTGACAGCAACAAACATGGCCGACCTGTCACATTAGTTCTATTTACCGCCGTCGGACTGCTTTCGTGAGACGATCTATAACCGGGTTAATCAATAACTGTTCTTGAAATTATATCTATTTTGTCACACTAGATTGTTAGTTGTGTATAAAATAAAACATTTCGTTCTTATTCAAGGCAAAAACAATCCACAAGAACATTTGACAATATCAAACATGGCCGACCTGTCACATCGGTGCAATTTACCGCCGTGGGATTTCTTTACTGCGACGATGTTGCTATTATATTGGTTTTTTTTATTGAGAGCTGTTTGCATCTTTCGTATTCTTGATACCACAGGAAAAGAAAAAT
The DNA here is from genome assembly GCA_003709505.1 of Hyphantria cunea. NCBI lineage: Eukaryota > Metazoa > Arthropoda > Insecta > Lepidoptera > Erebidae > Hyphantria > Hyphantria cunea. Next base: position 36,893 of record PKRV01000523.1, on the reverse strand, counting down.
ACCGATTTTAATTAATTAATTTATTAATAATAGATGTGTGAGAGGTGTCAGTGCGATGGGTATAGCGATTGCTGACACTAGACAACATTTATGAGCGATATTAATATTTTCAAAGCAGTGTTTCGACAGTTTTTTTTTTTCCTAACTGAGTGAATTTTCTATGCATTTTAAGAAGATTAATATTAACTCGGGGATTCTCGTCTCTCCTAAAGTCAAGACAGACTTTAGGAGAGACGAGAATCCCCGAGTTTCGTTCTTTCTTATCACGGCTAGTAAATTTAGATAAAACCGAACTCATTTGTTAGAATTTTTTTAACATATTTATGTGTTCATGTAACCAAGGTGAAATGAGGTAGGGTTGTTGAAATGATGGTCGGTAAGACGTGCATTGTTATTTTTCTCAATAAACTAACAGAACATTTGGCTGTATGAAAAGCAAAAACACGGATGGTCTAACTTCTTGGTTCAATCAATCAACAACCCATAATATCCCACTGCTGGGCTCGGGTCTCCTCTCAGTAGAGGGTTAAGGCCATACGTCCCTACGCTGGCCACTGCGGGTTGGGGACGGGCAAGAATACGTTGTGGCTACTTCTTGGTTATTTGAGGTCTAATGAGTAACATTGTAAAAGCTGGCTTCTGTCATGTCAGGTCTTCTGTAAAACTCACGTGAAAGCTGGGAAAGGTCTTAAAGAAAACATATCACATAATTAATGGGTAATCCTCAAAACAAAGTTCATTGTTAGCTCACCTGTTTGTCAAATTCTTCTTCATTTTCCATCCACATGTAGTCTGCGAAGTCATCTTGCGTCGGCGCCGGAACTGGCGGATAGGCTGCTGGAGGGTAATATGCGCCAGCCATTACATAGCCTGTAAATTAAAGGTAATAAATCTTTATATCCTATATCCTCTATACTCCTGATGGCTGGCTCATCATATCCTCTGGGAATGTAGTCTTTGGTACAATGAACGTAATATTAACGGGGCTGTATACTATGGGGATCTTGTGTTAACTGCTGTGAATTTCCGTGCGTTTAGGTGATTCTGCCATACATATTATAGAAATCAAATATAGTTCACTTAGGACCCATAATATTTTATCTGTGATGCTTCCCGGTTTGAAAAAGGTATCTTGACTTCATTTTGTGTCCCAGAGAAAGTGGACTTATTATATTCCCAACTCCTCCAGTTTTTTTCTGATTAATTTCGTTGCGGGTTCAAAGACAATTTAATTTTTCCTGGGACTGCCCGAGTGTCATAACTCGGTGTGTTCGTTGGTTACTACTGTTGATCCTGGTGTACAAGAGTTACAGTGGTGGGAGTGTGGGCGGGATTAGTCCATCCGGATACTACAAACCGGACATCAGTTAGCGGGATAGACTAAATCCGGTTCCGGATATTCGACATCCGGACACAAAAACGTTGAACATCTGATATAAAACATACCCGGCATGTGACCTCGTGGAAGATGCACCGGAAACACTGGTGGCCGATGGATGCCCGCGTCACCACTGCCGACAACTCCACCGCCGACTCCGCTGTCTATTATCACACCGTTGGGCTGAAGTAAATTTTGTTTAAGGTTAATAAAATTAATTACTAAGGAGCGAGGAGTATTTCCGACTTCCTCAGTGGCTCAGTGGTAGCGTATGCGAGTGCTAAGCTTGAGGTCTCGGGTTCGATTCCCGGGTCGGACTAAATGGTAGTTTTCTAGAAGTATTTACAAAAAAAATGTATGTATTTTTATCAGTTGTTGAGTACCGATAACACAAGGTCTGCTTAGCCAGGGACTAGATGCCATTGTGTGTTAAATGTTCGAAATATTTATTTATTTATTTCAATCATCTGAAGTTAAAATAGTAGACCATTTTAATTTAAAATTCTATAGAGAACTATAGCACTAAGTTTTATCAAGAAGTTTTTGTGTATGAAGAACTAACATATGTTATTGGGGTGGTAAATAATTGAAAAGAAGACTGATCTAGGTACATACCTGCCACTGGCCATTTTCTTCATTGCCATAGTAAGCACCAACATTAGCAGATGTCTCCGGAATTTTCATACTTGCGACACCAAATAATTTATAATCTATGCACTTATAAAATAAAAGAAAACAATGTTTCTTAACCTTTGCTTAGAATACTGAGTTTTTGAGCTTAAAAAAATGTGTGGTATGTAGGTATTAAAAATACGATGTATTATATTTGTTATTTATAGGCACTGTTATCATAAGAGGTTTATTTAGATGTGTTGGTTTGCTGGCTATCTTCATTTCTGGGTTTACCGGCAGCTGCGGAAGAAAAAATATATATTAGACAGAAGTGAAGGAGAAAGTGGGGATTGTAGCCTACAGGTTGCAGAAAATAGAGTGAGTGCTTCACTAACAACGACTTTACTTCCTACACTAAAGATCTTCCTCTCCCTCAATTTATAAAATTTGTCTTTAGACAGTAAAAAGTCCATTATTTTTTACATAAGTTAAAAAAGCACTCGCATCTTTGAATATAGAAGTAAGGTGAGGTATACCTATACATACTCTTATATCTGTTTTTACTAACCATCTACACTTAAACCATCTCCTAACTAGAAGTCCCCTAAAATAGGTAACCTAGCTGGTCCCAAAATACAAACCTTGTTGATTTCGTTTGTTGTATTATTATCATAAGACTTGTAATGAGAATAAAAAAAACTAGTTTTGTACATTTAAAGATTTATTCACCTATTTTAGTAAATTCTGGCTAAAAATCCAATGCTTCCAATTTCAAACTGACAACTGTCAAAAATATATATCACATGCACACAGTGAGTTGAGTAAGGTAAATATTACACCTATACTTGCATATAAGCTTGTTATAATTAAAAAAATCTTACAAAAAAAGGAAAATACTAGTATTACTTATCATCAGGTTATTCCAATATCTACATATATATATAAATATATATATTTATTTATATCTTTATGCACTTCTATGCGCCCAGGGCATTCTCTTCCAGTCAACCTTATGGTGTTGTAGAAATCTTGTGGGGCAGGCGCACGTAGGTTTAGTACTTAACAATTTCAAAATACACATTGCACAGCATTACATATATGGATATATATTTAATGCTGTGCTGTTGTGTATGTAGGTATGTATGCATATGTATGTGTGTGTGTGTGTGTGTTTCATTCTCTACCAGACAACCTTGGGTTTGTGTAGAAACCTTGTGAGGTAGGCACATATAGTGTTTCAAACTTAACTATATAATATATATAAAGCAAAATCGTGTTAGTTACACTATTACTATTGAGGTCTCGGGTTCAATTCCCGGGTTGGACCAAATGTTTGTATGATCTGCAAATATTTGTTATGATGTTCGAAGCTCTGCTTAGTTTAGGACTAGATGGCGTTGTGTGTTAAATGTCCAAAATATTTATTTATTTATAGCTCAAGAACAGCAGAACCAATTTGGCTGAAAATTGGTGGGGAGGTAGCTTATGGGTGGTGATTATGGGCTGACCCCTCCATGAGTAAGCAAAAGAAGATGCGGTTAAATGGCGTAAAGTTGATGAACCCGCACTGGGCCTGGTATACACTGGGACATATGGCCTTAACCCTCTTCTGAGAGGAAACCCGAGCCCAGCAGTGGGACATTATGTGTTATTGATTGAAACAGATGATGTTGTGTTAGATATCAGAAACATTAAATACTAGCTGTTGCCCACAACTCCGCCTGCAAGTTTATAGTGGCAAATTGGAGTGTTATACTGATGTGTGATCTGGTTTGTTTATCTATAGATTCGTTGAAATCGTTTCATTTCATCAGTAATTGTTGCGTAAAAGAGTAACGTAAAACATAAGCATCCAGACATAATCACAAAAAACCTCATTTACAATATTTGTTGAACTAGTAACTGTAAACCAAACCAATTTGAAATGGGACCACCTAGTCTAAAGACATGAGGTAATAAATAAAAAAATACACTATATACTTTTATTATCATCTCATATAGCCCCTAAAGTTCCTGATAACAGTAATAGGATCACGTCCTACTATGTCAGTGGAAGCAAATTTTTTTACTCTGCTGCGGGAGCCCTAATAAACTGACACAGTTGGAAGGTCCGTCCTTTTTTTTAAAAGAATGGAGCATGGCAAGCACTTAAATTAAACGCCTTTAATGTATGAAATAGATAAACTATAATTTATTTGGTGTACCCATATGCGACTGCATTCCATTTCTTTAAACACTTCTCCCACCTTAGAAATATAAATCCAGTGTCACATGGGACCTACCCAGTCTCAGAACAATTTGTGGATGACACAATATCCCCATGTGGGAATTGGATCCACAACTTGGCACAGCAGAAACCGTAAATCTTTATATAACACCAAAATATACATAAACATATTAATTAATCATGATCACAGTGCAGAAAGTTAACTTACATACCAGGAAATGTAATCAAAAAATATTTCTCTGAACTTATTTACATATTTTGGTCATTTTAATTCAAATCACAACAAGCATTGGTGCATATAGCGAAAAGGTCAACAACTAACCATAAAAAACAACATACACGTAACGAAACGTAATTAAAAAGTTACATGTATAATTCTTGTCTATGTGTAATTTCTCAATATGGATTTGAAGATCTAACAGCGATAATATTATGAAACCGAATGTCAACAAATGAAAGGCGTCCTGAATTTAAATATTCAACTTTCTACTTTAAAGCGGAACTTTCCACGTACGCTGTTTACAACTTGACACCTCACAGATGTAAATAAAAAATTGAAATTGTAACAATACATGGTGCAACGATTGATTGCCAAAAATAGCTCAACCTACAAACTAAAATAATTAAATGACCGACTTTCATATTAATTGGTCTTATATCACAATCGCTCGGCCTCACGTTCCTCTACAGATACGAACGGAAATTTAATGTCGACACCGTGTAAATGCAATTTAAATTGGAAAATATTGTAACATTATGCACGTGTCGTAGTCTATTATAGGTAATGCTACGTAATCTAGGTTTATTATACTCACTCATTAGGCGCACTTATAGTGCCTACAATATCTTATACTCATAAATAGTTCTCAAAATTGGGTTTCAACAAAACGTACGCACAAATAACTATAAAATAAGCACTATAACCTCCAATTCACTTTCCCACACACAAGATCACCAGCCAGTATTCGTGGCGGAAATGGCGACCGCTCTGAAGTCCGTGTGATCCAACATATACATTATGTGCCCAACTTCATTATAAAATACTACCCGGCATGTTTTATTCAACAATTCAGATTTTAATTAATACAGTAAACGTAAATAAAAATATTATTACCTTTCTACTAGACAATCATACTCTTGTAAATTTAACTAAGCCAAAAGAGTTGTCAAAATGACGAGTGAGTTCTTTGTTCAAATTATCTAATGGCTTTTCATTGATAATGTAATTTTTTTTTATTGTTTACAGGTTTATTCTCATTTTTTAAATTTCACTGTAAACATTTACTTCAATTTGGAATTCAGAATAAATTACATTAATTTAATTTTATTGAAAAACATTGCGTAAATAAAATAGGATTGCGAGATTATGTGTCGGAGGCAGCTTCCTGATGTCGTTAACCATGTCAACCAAGTCATTGCTGAGGGTCGTGACTTCCCAGTTGCAGAATGATTTTCTGCTGGACTGTTGCTTACCATTTATTTGTCTCCTTGGCCGAACGAAGAGCAACGTAGAGAGTGGTGTCCAAGGCTGTTCGGATCTGATCAGTCCACCTAATTGCTCTAAGTATCCTTGGACTTTTGCTGTTAATCATTCCGGTGATCATGAGTAGTTTCAAGATTTTTCGCTTCTTTTCTGACGATGAAATTTAAGAAATCCAGTCTAATTTAACTGTAAGAAAAACGTCGGGCATTTGCTTTAACATTTAGTTGGTCCAAAATCAGCTACATGAAAACATCGTAGCTATCCTCCAAGATAGACCACCATTTCAAACTTGAGTGCACTTAAGAGATTCAGTTTATTACCACGATCCACCACTTACTGCATCGTTGCCGGTCCCAAGGTCGTATGTGAAATGATATTAGTTGGTCTCTAAGAAGAACTTCCCAGGCAGCCCAGGCCTAAAAGTTCAACGCTGAGAATCGAACGACGGTCAACTAACCCGATAATTACACGCTTTTAAGCAGGAGTGGTTTTAGTTATAGAGAGTTATTAATTGCTTTTCACCAATTATTTACGTATATTCCGGAAGGCCAAGATACAAACGAAGCTTAATTTGGGTGCCACCAGCAATTACTGTAACTTTTTGAGCAAGTATTTGAATAAAATTAAATATTTTAAAATTTGGTCCGCATCAGGTATTGCTCATGAAAATACTTTAAGGACAGCAATAAACAGTGGAAAGTTCAAAACATATTTCAGAACGCAATTATTGTATCTCATTCCACGCAACGACCTTTATTGTAATATATTTTTAAAAAAAAGTATGTTTATTTTATGTTAATTATACCGATTGTAAGAGTATATAAAACAGAAACTGTTTCTAACATAGTGATGGGATAATGAATTAGTCTGTGGATAAGAATTGAGAATATAACGTATTTATTGTTATTTAGTAAAGTAATCTTAGCTATATCACATTAAATGTGCAACCATTACGTAAATTGAAGCGGTTCTCAAAATTGACAGCAAGTTGACAAAATATAAACCACTAGGAGTATATGTGTTCTGTGATATAAACTCTGATTTTTCTCCTATTATATATCCTATTATATAGATTTGCAAAATATATAGTATAAATTATTGAAAATGTCAGTTATTGTCTTGTCGGAAAATACAAAAGATAATACCGCTTTGAATCCAAACTTAGTTTGCCGTGGTTGCTTAAAAGGAAGCGGTAATATGAAAAACTTAGTTGAAGAGGGATTAGATGATGATTTTTTTACTTATACAGAAATACCCGTAAGTTAAAATAATTTTAATTACACACTTAGACCTCTAGGTTACCATAGTATAGGATTCTGCAGAGAATTATTTAAGGATCGTCATGAATAAACAAAAATTTAAACACCCTAATTCTGTGTCCAAAATCAATCAACTTCACCAAAGCACATAATTTTTTAACATTACATAGAAGCCTATTCAGCAGTGGGGTGTGATTAGTAATCAATTCGTAGTATTTTAAGAAAAGAAAGGTTTTTATTTCGATAATATTTTTTTAAAACGTAAAAAAGGCCTTTAAAAACCTCATTTCTTTTTATTGATAAACCAAAACCTCCTTTCTCAGATTGACTGCTGATTGATTACAATTTGCAGTGATAGATGTGACAGTTTACTCGCCTGTAATAGATTATTTATTTATTTAGCCTGTTATACTTGGTGAGATCAATTTTTATGGCTGTATTGCTTGATTCATTTGGTTATATGATGTCTCTCAACTTAGTGTGCCTTTTGGCAAAGGCTTTCTCCAATTTCTATTGCTTACTGTCTTGAAAAACTATCCTCCATTTGGATCCCGCAGTGAGTAGCAGTCCTTGAGATCTTTAGCCATTTCCTGGAAACCAATAAGTTTTTCTTGTGTACATTTCAGCATACGGCCAGTCCATCTCCATTTTTGGATTTATTTTCTTGATCATTGGAAGTTATGGATCGACAGAGGTAGGCAATGAATTTTGGTGTTTCCACCTAATTCACCTTGACTATTATCAAGGTGAATTAGGTGTATCTTACGTCTGTTTGTGTCGACCTATAATTTTTAACTGTAGCTTCAATTTAACTTTCGTAAATGTTAAATAGATTATTTTGAATTCGAATCCGGAGGTCTATTATAGATAATAGACAATCTATTTTTTTTTAAGAAGAGGTCTATACCCAACTTTGGACTGTTAAAGATTGTTGATGATCTTGAATTTTGGTTTCAGAGAGATCTATCAGAAGGAATGCCACTGATGCTGTGTGATGATTGTGAGAGCAACCTCCAGAGTGCTAAGAAGTTCAAAACTAAATGCCAGCAGTCAGACAAAATATTAAAGGCGACTCGGCAGGTACATAAGTGTTGGACTTTCTATCGTCATGTCTACTCAGAACCCTTAGTCAAGTTGACATTCTATAAATGTAAATGGACAAAGGACAAATTGTTGTGGATAGCTTTGGGTTAGCTCTATGTCTAGCAGTGGACATTTTTCGGCTAATGATAATAAAATAGAAAATTAAAGAATGAATGAGAATGACGTCTTTGAATGTAGTTATAGACAACTAGCATTTCCCCACGTTTAATTCAGATATTGCAATCTACAAAGTTGCCTTTGTCCTTATTCAAGAATTAAAGTACCAAATACCACATTTCATTGGGATCAATGCAGCAGTTTTGGCAGCGAAAACATTAAAAGATAGACAGATTACATTCGAATTTATTAGTATCAAAACACTAGCCTAAGCTGCTGCCTATGGCATCAGCTATTTGCCGGTGAAAGTCCCGTAATAAGCGGATATCATCCCAGAAATAAACCAGAACAAACAAACAGATGGACAGACAGCCAAGCAGAAAAAAATGTTTAAATATAATATTTTGGTATATGTACCATATGTATGTAATATGCATTTAGGAAAATTTGTTATTTTAATATAACAAACAGACATCATTTTTAAATTTGTATAGATAAAGGCTTTAGCGATTATGAAAATGGTGCTGTTGTTCTTACATCAGTTTATTTTCTTAAAATCCTTGTGAATTAGATAAACATCTGAACAGATGAATACTTGAAATACTTTTGTCTTAAATATGGCATCTGTGGCGACTTCCACATACAGCGCAGCAAAAACATACTTTAGCGCCATCTACCGAAGACACATTGAACTATGACGTAACTGCTAATCCTGTGTCGTGATTTAGGTATTCTCATGTACAAAACTTCCCCAACATCGACCTGCATTATCACATCGCGGGTTCGGATTCGGGTCCTTCCTTGTTGGTTGTTTCTCATTCTCATTCTCTTCCCATCCAAATATATTGACCTGACCAATGTATATTGACCTGTCTTAATATATAAGATCTATTTATGGACGGTACAGGTTTTTTGAACTTTTATTATAAATAAAATTAAATAAAATTTATTGAATCTCTGACATGCTCCTATTGATGTTTTTATTTATTTTTGTTCACAGAAAAAAATGCTTAACCGTAAACCAGCAGGTCATGTTCAAGTTACATCAGTAGTACGGAATAATAAGCTATTATACTTAATAACAGCCCCGTATCCAGAGGAAAAAATAACTCTTAAATGTCCCCATAAATTTTGCAGCTCTGAATTTTATAAAAAAAACAATGTGGTCACCCATCTTAGAACAGTCCACAACATCGACACTGAGTTTGAAATAGAACAACAGTTTTATTGTTCGGAACAAAATTGTGTGTACAACTTAAGTTCAAATCCCACAAAATTCTTTACAGGCCGTAAGTTCCTAAATCAGCATTACAACAAAATGCATAAAGATAGGAAATACTCCTGCGTAAGTTGTTATAAAAAGTTTCCGCAAATCACCGATTATACTAGGCATTTAAAATCTTGCAATGTTATGTATCTATGTTCTTTGTGTAAGACAAATTTTTCTTCCAACGAAACATATCTAGTCCACTTGCTGAGAAGACATCCAGATCTACACGCAAAGTATAAAGAGGAGAAGAAAGCTATAAAGAGACAATCAGAGAAAAGAGAAGAAACGAATGTAGTTGATATTCAACTACCCACAAAGATGAGGAAAGACAATCCTATTGAAGTGACAGAGCAGAAATATTATGAAGCAGAAAAAACTGACAAACAACTAGAACCGCACCAATTAGAAGGATCAAATAATCTTCAAAGCACAGAGCCGAATATTACAAGGTTACAACCACTGAAATTAAACATTGATGCTTTCGAATCATCAATTCCACCGATTAATTACGTTGAAATACAGAATACAGTTGCTAATAAGAGACAGGTAGGGAATAATGAAGAAAAAACATATATAGTTCATATTCAAATACCCGCAAACATGGGAAAAGACAATCTCGCTGATGAAACAAAAAAGAAAAAAAAATACGATAAAGAAGTAAAACCGAATCAGTCAGAAGAATCAAATGTAATGCAAGTCACAGAGTTCTGTACTAATATTACAGAGTTGACACCTATGGGTTTTAATATTGATTCTTCGGTTATACCGTCTCAGTACGCAGAAATACATTATGAGGATACTCATAATGTTGCTGAAGAGAATATAATACAGGAATCAACTGAGGGGCCATTTATTGAAAACCTAACTGTCGGTGCAGCTAACACTATTAATGAAGAGACTCATAATGAAGAAACTACACCAGGCAATGAAAACAGATCGGATAACGAATGTGCAGGTAATGAAGCAGACAGTAAAAAACAATCGGATAACCAAATCTCTAAAAACGTAGCTAATGCTGTGCCTTCATCATCGTGGTCAAATAAAAATGATTTAGACAAACTTTTCAATCAATCTATGAGATCCCAAAACAGCGAAGAGGAAATTTACTTCTCTGAATCTGTGTGTCTATTCGATATCCACACTCAAACAACTCCCTTCGACTACAATCTGTTTCGTTCCGATAAAGAAACCCAGTCTTCTCAATCTCAAACCCAATCTCCTGATCTTAGCATCAAGGAGACTCAAACTTGTTTCTGCCTTTTCGACGCACCGAAATTTAACTTTGGGCAATTTGTTGATAATCTGCCGTCGAATTCCGTCTCAAACAATGTCACGTCAATCGAGACTCAAACGTCGGAATTCGGAATTCGCTTGCGATCTGATGTCCTTCTGAGTTTCAGTTCGGCAGGAACTCAAACATATTTCGGAGAAACCTCGGACGCCAGTATGTGACGGTGGTTTAAAATTGTCGACAATGATATGGCTGAGTGCGAGCGAGATATTGAATGATTTTTCCTTCTCTTTAGTTCTCGAACATTCGATTCATGTGGATATTTTGTCGCTCAATACATGCCTTCAAGACTGTATCTTCTGATACTGTTTCATATCAACATGCAATAAAATGTAGTTTCATGCCATCTAGCGGCATTATCACGAACAAAAAGTAGTTATTAATACTAAATCGCACAATTAAAATTTTCACGTCGGTAAATATGCCATGGTCATATGTTGCAATTCGATGACGCCATGACACGTCGTATGTTTGTGATATAAATAGAACTTTCACTTTTGACCATAATATTGTAGCACCTCCGAAATACTGACTTAATTTAAATAAGATTTTCAGTTATATATTGTAAGTATATAATATTATTGTGAAAGTTCTTGAGCCCAAATAGCGACGAAGGTTTCTATGAAACTGATTTCTAAACGGGATGTTTAGATGAAAACTAAAACAAAGTATTGATTTTTAGCATTAACTGCACTAAAGAGCTGTGGGCTTTAACCCCGTATAGGACAACACTAGTGTGATGATGTGGGATATTGTTATTGTGAGTCTTGGTGTACTTTGTGTCCATTTTTTGTTATGTTTTGTTTGTAAAGTTCCGCTGCGACACAGGAATTAATTTGTAATGCGAAAGTTATCTTTTAAAATAAATGTTATAAATTTAAAATGATGCGTAAATGGCAATGTAAAGCTAAAAGATCTGTTACGTGATATACTGTCTGTATAGCGACAGTTCTAACTAAAGTGGTCATTGAATTAAAATTGAAAAATTATAATCATAATTCGATCCTTAAATAATCTCTTGTCTCAGACTATACTGACTCTTACATAAATGTGGTGGGGGAATCAAAGACCAGCATCAAACTTTTGACGTCATATTCACCAACACTTGACCCGGTTTTCGTAATTTCAATCTTCTGATGAAGTCAATTGAGTTGAAAATGATCTAATTTTGGATCACATATATTTTTGCACTGAAGTGCAGGTAATTTATTCTAGTCTTGATAATACATAAGCTTAACTAATTTTGTTATTGGTGCTGATTTCTATAAAAAAAATCTTGAGAAGATTTTTGCGACCTTATTTTATATTTACTTAGCGTCGTCATATATCTATTTTCAGTGTGACCAGAGAAATATTATTTTTAGTGAAATAGTATATTTAGCTTAGAGGTTTTTAACAACATAATTAGCACCGTTGATTAATTAGGGTGGGGCTTAAGGGTCGGGTATTTTGAGTTACGTAATAAATTCGGCTGAGGTTGTGGAAGGATGGACATATCGGACTTAATTTTTTTCGGACGTCACACTCTCTTCGTTGTCTACCTTCAAACTAAGAAAACTTTATGCTAAGACAGGGCGAATGATTAAATACTTATATAATTTTATGATTATAGATTATACATAAAGAATACCTATCATACAAACGTTTGCTCCTACCCAGGAATCGAACCTTAACCCTCGAGCTCAGCAGTCGCTCCCGCTTCCACTCTACCACTGAGCCAGTCACAGTGACTGGCAGTGGTTCATCATACGTACACTTGCCATAATACCCTTATCTTAAACCTATCTTTTGACTGACCTGCTGTTGTATCGGTTATTGATCTTAACTGTATCCGGAACTCACTACGAGTTAGATACCACAAAGGACAACTGTGTGATGGGTTTAACCATATGTTCTGTGTCTAGGTGTACTTTATGTGTAATATGTATGTGTTTAAGTATATACAAGTTATGTGTATCAGTAGTCTGGTTACCATATACCAGGCTTTGTCTTTTTTTTTTTTATATATTTAAGCTGCCAAAATGACTCTGCCCTGCCTGATGGAAAGCATGAGCAGAATCCAAGAGTGGTGGTCATCATCCTCAATGCGAAAAAGAACAATGCAGCATGGTGACCCACACTATGTCGGCCTGGGGGAAAAGGGGATGGTGAGGGGGATAGGGGGCATTGGATTGGTGTATGGGTCTCCGGTATTCTCACTCATTCGATTAAACACAGCGTAAGCGCTGTTTCACACCGGTTTTCTGTGAGGCCGTGGTATCACTCCGGTCGAGCCGGCCCATTCATGCCGAAGCGTGGCTCTCCCACGGATAAACTAAAAGTCTACTTTGGGATCAAAAAGCCGCGTGTGAGATGTCGGAGATGAGAGGGAATCGACAACTCATTTTTTTGGTAGTATGGCCCAAACGGAACTTTGGTAAAAACATTCATGAAGTGAAAACGCAACTCAAAATATGCGACCAAAGTCTCACTATATACTATGGTATAGCTTCAACATAATATATTGTATTTGCAATAAAAAAATATTAAAATATATCATTTTATACAGAATTGTTTGTTTTTATTTTTTACTAGCTGAGCCCCGTGGTAAAGTGACAATCGCGGGTAACGCCGCGGGGCTAACCTAGTCTAAAAAAGGAGCTTAAGGTCCTTATATCATCAGCTACCTGTCAGTGAAAGACCCATCAAAACGGTCGAGCCGTTCCTGAAATTCATCAACATCCCATAATGTCCCAGTGCTGGGCTCGGGTCTGCTCGCAGGAGAGGGTTAAGGCTATACGTCCCCACGCTGGCCAAGTGCGGGTTGGGGACTGGCAAGACTACGTTGTGGCTACGTAATCTTGTCGTTGGATGTTTTTAAGTAGCTCAAAGGCCTCCAACTACGCTTCACGACTGTTATCGTATGATAACCGGGACCGAGTGCTTAACGTGACCTCCGAATCACGGCGAGAATGAGGCGCACATAGCCCAGCTGCACTCGGTGATTAGAAACAATCACCGAGGGTAAGCAACGTCCGCGCGGGCAGTACCTGGATGGGTGACCGCTAGTGGCTTGTTACCATGAGCATCTCCGTGATTCCTGAAATTAGCGGGAACAAATAGACAGATACCAAAAAAATAAAAATTGATTTTTTGATGTAAGTATCGTATTTCCTTTGCGTTTCACTTAATGCTGTTAATTTGAAATTACAAACAGACACTACAATTTTATTAATTTGTATATGTGAAGTAGTTGATTTATGGGCGTAGCTGGATCATTTTCAGAGTTTAACTTTTGAAATGTAGAATTTATAAAACAAACAAACAACAACCCATAATGTCCCACTGCTGGGCTCGGGTCTCCTCTCAGGAGAGGGTTAAGGCCATACGTCCCCACGCTGGCCAAGTGCGGGTTGGGGACTGGCAAGAATACGTTGTGGCTACGTAAATCTTGCCGTTGGATGTTTTTAAGCCGCCCGAAGGCCTCTAACTAAGCTTCACGACTGTTATCGTATGATAAGAACCGGGACCGACTGCTAAACGTGACCTCCGAATCACGGAGACGCTCATGGTAACATGCCACCAGCGGTCACCCATCCAGGTACTGACCGCGCCATCGTTGCTTACCCTCGATGATTGTTTCTAATCACCGAGTGCAACTGGGCTATGAGCGCCTTGCGAATTTATAAAAATAATCAAATTTAATCACTAACTGATTTACACAATTCCTATATATACAGGCACTTCGCCTGACTTCTGAGTTAGGTAAAAACCAGTTACATAAGTAGGTGCCCTCTCCAAATTTCGGTTGATAAACGTTGTCCTACCACTAAACGGGGGCATCACTAAACTTTTTTTTTTCATTAAACGAGCAAAGCTCGAAAAAACTTATAAAATTATGGTTGCCTGGAAGAAATCGCCGTGAGCTATAAGATCGCCAATTGTTATACATACTTTGTGTCTGATTCTGTTGTACTATTTAACTTTATATATACAATAAAGATTAATAAATAAATAAAACGATAAACTTAAGACAACATTTTTATTACTTTTTAAAACAAAACAATTTCAAATAGAAGTAAAAAATGACAAAACTGTAGGATAAACATACAAAATAATAGGATTTACTACACAAGAGTATATATGCCTACCCCACAAGTATAAAACATGATCATATACATACATACATATTTCATATTCACAATATTAATATCCGAACTTTTTCTCAAATCATTATTTGTATATCACGTTAACTGTACACATATGTACTATGGTGATAAACAATAGGGACCATACGCAATAAGGACAAATGAAATGACATATCAATGATATAAAAATCGATTCAGCTGTTTAGTAGGTAGAAGAGAAAGGGAAGGACACGTACAAGTCAAACACACCTTTACCGCTGTTGGTTAAAAGGAATGTTTAAGGATGGAACTGTTGAGGAATTTGAAGATTTTTCATGACACCAGATGGCGTGGCTGAGCGGCATCTCTGCAAGAAATATATTTTAATATTTTATTAAACAATTTAAGACTGGATCTCTCGTCAATGGTCAGTTTGATCCGTTGATTATAATAAAAATTTAAATGTCTCAGTGGCGCCATGGAAGCCTATGAGACTGGTGTTCGTAGGTTCTCGAGTTCGATTCCCGGGTCAGACAAAATGTTTGAATGATCTATAAATATTTGTTCCGGAGTTTCGAATACCCGAAATTATACGTCACTAGCCAACCTGAATCCACTTCATTGGGCCCACCGCCACTTTTCTTCGCCTTGATTTATTAATACGATAGATATATAATAGAATTTTTGGTTCAATTATAATAAAATATGACCCATGTCACTCCTGAATAGTATCCCTTTCCTTTAGAAAAAGATTTTTCAGGATCGGATTAGTACTTGCGAAGATTACCCCCTACAACCATACAAAGTCAAAAACTTCACCTCTTTATTGTATATTAATATTGATAATGTAGATTATCAACAGACTGCTACAGTCCACGTTCTGGCATCTCTACTAACCACTTGGTTCGATCCTCAACTTCTCTCATCCAACTCTCAAAACCCATCCTGCGTAAGCTATCACTCCACCTGGCCTGCCTGAAATTGACAGTTCATCATCATCATCATTCCAGCCAAAAGACGTTTACTGCTGGACACAGATCTATATGCCCTATCGGCCATCGTTTCTGCGACGAATGTGGACCGTTTACTGCCACTAAGTCTAGCAAGTTTTCGAGTAATATTGGTGAAATTGGTTCATCTACGGATCTCCTCAATCCTGGTTCGATCACGCAGAGAAACTCCTAGCATTACCCTTTAATCATTGCATTGTCACTTACTTCTCTATAATCTGCTTCAGCAATGACAGGTCTCAGCATTTCCACCTTCTTCTGTGGAGGCTGGTCCATGTCGTGGACCAGTTTGTAAGTCTCCGAGTTTTGGAGATGATCGAGAGATACGGGAGGCTTTTCGTATTTCATGAAGTTGATTCTGAAATATATTTATTATTATTACTGTCAAGTGTACAATTTGCAGGAGAAGAAAGTAGAAGAGAGAACACAAGAGTAGAGAAGAACAGAGTAATATAGAAAAAAAAGGAATTAAACTGTCTGTTTTAACGGCGCTTGCTGATCGATGTTGCTACTTCGACTTATGCACAAAACTGCCATGCCGCTCCCGGTTGTTGTTTCCTGCACAACTCGATCTACTCAGTAATAATGGAATTCTTTCTTAAAATTATGGTTATATTAATTTAAATAACATTATACAATTATGTAATCAAGGGTCTTAAGTACAGTCCTACTGTGATGTTCATAATTGCACGAAATGAAATGAAAAGTATCGATGTACGGTAAACATCGATGTTTGAAAATTAATTCAAAAGGTAGTATTTTTTCAGTATTGTCTCAACATCGAAGAATATCGATCAGTGCAGCTGTGAAGCGGTACTTACTCTCTTGTGTTCTCTAATCCATAGTGTGCAACGGATATTTTAATGATATCAATCCTTATGAAATATCCGCACCAATATTATAAAATCTTACTATACTTAGGGCCAGTTTCACCACTTACCGATAAAACCGTTGACAGATTATTTTAAACTTATCTATCAGATAACTACAGATTTTGTTTTTTTTTTATTTTAGAAAAAGAGAAATATGTTAGCTAACTGTATATATCCATCAGAAATTCATATCTTTTAAATAATGTTTTAAGGCAGATAACAAAATGAAGCTTTATCAGGTACCACAGGTGAAACTAGCCCGTAATTTTAATGTCAGGCACAAAAGCATATTATTATAATTTTAGGTATGTTTGTGTATTATGTTTTACGATGGACAATACGAAATAAATTATGGTTAGTTGAATGTTTGGCAGATTATTTTTATGTTTTTACTACATTTTATGATTTAACCTCTATTTTATCGGTTACAGACAAGTTTCGGATAGCCGGACAGCTTATCTGATAGATATTAAACGTATCTTCCATATACGTAAATTGTGTCAAAACAATTGTCAGATAAGATACCCGGAACTTGTTTGTAACTGGTGAAACAGAGCCCTAATGAAATGTCAAAAAGATTCTGTAGTAATTCGAAGGCCTTATTGAGTTGTGACGCCATATGTAGCTATCACGCAACAAGAACTGAAGGAGTGTAGACAAAACGAGTGAATAATTTAAAAAACTTTTGTTACTTGTTAATAAAAAGCACACCTTTAAGTCCCTTTATTTGCTACCCAATATTGGGTGGGTTGTCCAGAAATATGTACGCCGCCATTTTGTTACGCTGCCCATTTTGGATTGATAACAATGCCGATTATAAATAATTGCATTGTCATCAAAACCAAAGAGATATTTAAAATTTCAGCTCAATCGGAAGTCGGAAAGTGGTTCAAATTTAACTTGTAAGATTTGATTACAGACAAACATCGGGACAGGTGAAACTAATTAAAGGCTTGTGAAAATAGGTTAATGAAGTAAACCACTCCTAGTCAGATGCAGGTGCACCTGTGTAGGTAGACTGCAGGCATCAAGGCTTATTTTACTTTTCGCTTATCTAGATCAGTAGGCAGTAGTAGATCTAAATCAGTAGGCATTATATTAATCTGTGATGTTTGATTAATGCAACGAACATGATCCATAATGCATCACTCACTTCAATCACTTTGTTATAAGCTGTGATCATATTTTCCCGAAGATTATGAAAATCAACGAGATGACAGTTTGACTCTCTGGAAATTGGATTTAAAAATAATTATCTTTACATAGAAAAGTATTGATTGTGTTGGATATCAAAAAGACAAATGTTAAAAAGNATGTGTTCTGTGATATAAACTCTGATTTTTCTCCTTGTTTTCCGTAAAATTTGCAAAATATATAGTATAAATTATTGAAAATGTCAGTTATTGTCTTGTCGGAAAATACAAAAGATAATACCGCTTTGAATCCAAACTTAGTTTGCCGTGGTTGCTTAAAAGGAAGCGGTAATATGAAAAACTTAGTTGAAGAGGGATTAGATGATGATTTTTTTACTTATACAGAAATACCCGTAAGTTAAAACAATTTTAATTACACACTTAGACCTCTAGGTTACCATAGTATAGGATTTTGCAGAAAATTATTTAAGGATCGTCATGAATAAACAAAAATTTAAACACCCTAATTCTGTGTCCAAAATCAATCAACTTCACCAAAGCACATAATTTTTTTAACATTACATAGAAGCCTATTCAGCAGTGGGGTGTGATTAGTAATCAATTCGTAGTATTTTAAGAAAAGAAAGGTTTTTATTTTGATAATAAAAAAACAAAAAAAAATTTAAAAGGTAAAAGAGGCCTTTAAAAACCTTACTTCTTTTTATTGATAAACCATCACCTTTCTCAGATTGACTGCTGATTGATTACAATTTGCAGTAATAGATGTGACAGTTTACTCGCCTGTAATAGATTATTTATTTATTTAGCCTGTTATACTTGGCGAGATTAATTTTTATGGCTGTATTGCTTGATTCATTTGGTTATATGATGTCTCTCAACTTAGTGTGCCTTTTGGCAAAGGCTTTCTCCAATTTCTATTGCTTACTGTCTTGAAAAACTATCCTCCATTTGGATCCCGCAGTGAGTAGCAGTCCTTGAGATCTTTAGCCATTTCCTGGAAACCAATAAGTTTTTCTTGTGTACATTTCAGCATACGGCCAGTCCATCTCCATTTTTGGATTCATTTTCTTGATCATTGGAAGTTATGGATCGACAGAGGTAGGCAATGAATTTTGGTGTTTCCACCTAATTCACCTTGACTATTGTCAAGGTGAATTAGGTGTATCTTACGTCTGTTTGTGTCGACCTATAATTTTTAACTGTAGCTTCAATTTAACTTTCGTAAATGTTAAATAGATTATTTTGAATTCGAATCCGGAGGTCTATTATAGATAATAGACAATCTATTTTTTTTTAAGAAGAGGTCTATACCCAACATTGGACTGTTAAAGATTGTTGATGATCTTGAATTTTGGTTTCAGAGAGATCTATCAGAAGGAATGCCACTGATGCTGTGTGATGATTGTGAGAGCAACCTCCAGAGTGCTAAGAAGTTCAAAACTAAATGCCAGCAGTCAGACAAAATATTAAGGGCGACTCGGCAGGTACATAAGTGTTGGACTTTCTATCGTCATGTCTATTCAGAACCCTTAGTCAAGTTGACATTCTATAAATGTAAATGGACAAAGGACAAATTGTTGTGGATAGCTTTGGGTTAGGTCTATGTCTAGCAGTGGACATTTTTCGGCTAATGATGATAAAATAGAAAATTAAAGAATGAATGAGAATGACGTCTTTGAATGTAGTTATAGACAACTAGCATTTCCCCACGTGTAATTCAGATATTGCTATCTACAAAGTTGCCTTTGTCCTAATTCAAGAATTAAAGTACCAAATACCACATTTCATTGGGATCAATGCAGCGGTTTTGGCAGTGAAAACATTAAAAGACAGACAGATTACATTCGAATTTATTAGTATCAAAACACTAGCCTAAGCTGCTGCCTATGTCATCAGCTATCTGCCGGTGAAAGTCCCGTAATAAGCGGATATCATCCCAGAAATAAACCAGAACAAACTAACAGATGGACAGACAGCCAAACAGACAAAAATGTTTAAATATAATATTTTGGTATATGTACCATATGTATGTAATATGCATTTAGGAAAATTTGTTATTTTAATATAACAAACAGACATCATTTTTAAATTTGTATAGATAAAGGCTTTAGCGATTATGAAAATGGTGCTGTTGTTCTTACATCAGTTTATTTTCTTAAAATCCTTGTGAATTAGATAAACATCTGAACAGATGAATACTTGAAATAAAAAAAAACAAAAAAAAAAAAAAACAACAACCCATCATGTCCCACTGCTGGGCTCGGGTCTCCTCTCAGGAGAGGGTAAGGCCATACGTCATAATACTTGAAATACTTTTGTCTTAAATATGGCATCTGTGGCGACTTCCACATACAGCGCAGCAAAAACATACTTTAGCGCCATCTACCGAAGACACATTGAACTATGACGTAACTGCTAATCCTGTGTCGTGATTTAGGTATTCTCATGTACAAAACTTCCCCAACATCGACCTGCATTATCACATCGCGGGTTCGGATTCGGGTCCTTCCTTGTTGGTTGTTTCTCATTCTCATTCTCTTCCCATCCAAATATTTCTATTGTAAATTAATATGAAAATTGACCAATGTATATTAACCTGCCTTAATATATAAGATCTATTTATGGACGGTACAGGTTTTTTGATCTTTTATTATAAATAAAATTAAATAAAATTTATTGAATCTCTGACATGCTCCTATTAATGTTTTTATTTATTTTTGTTCACAGAAAAAAATGCTTAACCGTAAACCAGCAGGTCATGTTCAAGTTACATCAGTAGTAANTTAAAAAGTCATAGATTTTTTAACAATAGCAACACTCTCGCAGTGTTGTCATATTGTCTGAACACTCTTAGTTGTGCTACCCTGGCTCATACTAGAGAGTGTTTACAGAAATAATAAATATAGTTAAAGAAATCAGAAGCTGCTTAAATTTTCCTAAATAACCTCGAAAAATTGTCCATTCCTCAATCTGCTAATAGAATAATAATAATTATTTTAATTCCATTCAGACTACAATTGTAATACAGTGCGATAAACAATCTTCTTTTTACCCGACTGCGAAAGAAGGAGGGTTATGTTTTTCGAGTGTATGTATATTTCTTTGGAACGCCCTAGAGCCTAAAAGGCTTGTCGTATTTTTATATGAGCGGTGTCAATAGATTCGTCTTAACCGTGAGAGAGACACTGGGTACATAAAAAAAACAAAGTAAAAAAAATTATACGCAGTCGGGTTTCTTTTAAAAACAATTCATTACTTATTTTCTATATATCGTTAAAAAATATGACACTCAAATTTTTTGATTATTATATAATATTGAAGTACATATTTTATAATCAATACCTGGATGACTGAGCTTTGCTCGGTTGTATTTTGTTTTTGGTAAAATTTCTAAATATGATTTCTAGGTAGATCGATTTAATGCTCCGAAACCTCGTGATACTAAATTTCAAGAAAATCGTTGGAGTAGATTCCAAGATTCAGATTTTTTATATCAATTTAACTGCCTCGGTGGTGTAGTAGTAGCGTATGCGACTACTGTCCTTGAGATCTCGGGTTCGATTCCCGGGTCGGACAAAATATTGTATGACCTGTGTTGTTTATGTATAATAAGAATATATTTACAAAACAGTATGTATTTATATATCAGTTGTCTAGTACCCAGAACATAAGCTCTGCTTAGTTTAGGACTAGATGGCGTTGTGTATTAGATGTCCGAAAAACTTTACTTATTTATTATTTGTAGTGACGACCAATGTCAATATGAGTTCTTATTTATTACAGTTAGTTTTATTGTTACAGTCTTCCAGTTTATTTATAGTATATTTGTATTCGTGTGTATAAAAAAACTTCCAATTTAATATAAATTGAATAACATACCTATATTGTTTACAGTACGACTTGGTATCACCCCAGGGCCAAACCTCATTCCATAGTTCAATCTGCCATCCCGATTGAGACGAAACATGCAAAGAAACAGACAAAACAAACATGTGAACAGACAGACAGACACACAAACTAATGAACGTGTTAATTATTCTCACTAATTTTGCCGAGCTTTTATACAGCTATTTCAAATTATATATATTCGCTACAGAGATAGAAAGTTCTTTTATTTTCCTTACTAGGGATGCACCTGGTTCCGCGGCTCTTAGTAACCGCGATGGCTTGCGGTTTTAGTCGGTTCGAGTCCGACATGCCACCATGATTTCCGTACCGAAAAAAAATATAATTTACAAAGGGATTGCTTTTACTAATAAGGCCTTATTGGCAAAAGCAATTTCTTGCAGGCAACTTTAGATTAAAGGCGATAGTAGTTGACGGGGGTATTTATTTTGACGAGTATAGTATTATTTTGCCGAACTTTCTGTACAACTATTTTAAATTACAAATATTGTTAGAAATATAATCTAACCAAGTCATAGTTATACCTGTAATTAATTAATTATTTACTAACTAATAAGCTGACTCGGCAAACGTTTTGATTTGCCATGTAAATGGTCAAAGAAACAAACATTTTTCCATAGAAAATAATACAATGGTCAAAGTTTGGGTTTCTAGCTAAAGCTCGGCTTCATTATAATTACTGTACCTACATATTATTAAATAAATGAATATTTTATACACTTATATAAACTCCATGTACTATTAAAGTAAAATATTTTCACAACAATACAATGAACACATTAAGCATTTATCTACTATATACATATATTTATATACAAAACACAACCAACCAACAGAAAAACGTAACTGCGCGTCGTCCGATTGGTCGGACCAACAAAAATCAATTCCACATTATGCGACCGGTCGGACCAACAACCGTGGGAGAGCCACGCTTTAGCATGAATGGGCCGGCTCGACCGAGTGATACCGCGGCCTCACAGAAAACGCAAGTGCAAGCGCTGTTTCATCGTGTGAGTGGGGAAACCGGAGGCCCATATCCCAATCCCTCCCCTATCCTCCTCCCCATCCCCAAAGGCCGGCAACGCACTTGTGACATTGGTGTTACAGGTGTGCATGGGCGGCGGTGATCGTTTGCCATCAGGCGATACGTCGGGTCGTTTGCCCCTGATACGATAAAAAAAAAGAAAAAAGTCTGTGTTGTTCGATCAGCCGGACGATGCGATCGGATCATGCGGTCGCAGATGATCGTTTCTATGTTATATGGTAAGTGCTATATACTAGAATATAACTAGCTAAGTAACGCGCTTACTTTTACTTATTTTCGTTTAGAATCCCAACACATAAATGTTTATGATTTATTAATAACTTTTCAATTACAAACAACATAAATAAATGATCTAATGTGGATATGTACAACAAAACTATGCTAAAAAATATTTTGCAACTTAAGTTAGAGAATATAATACACAAAAAAATGGGATAAATATCATGTACATGTACAATCTAAATCTATATTTACAAAAACAATATAAAATACGTAAGTACAATGTTTGCCAACAATTAAGCCATCACTGGGCAACACCAATCGGCCCTCTCGAGCGGAATGATGCCACTGCTTCACAGAAAACCGCTGTTATTACAGTCCTTAAAATATAGGTTGATCTCTGTCACAGATGGCTACGAGACCAACGAAGTAACTTTGAACAAGCGATTTTATTTCGTATCACCTTTACTTTCATGCTTTATGAGCCATTTTTAGACAAATGTAGTGCAACACACTATCATGATCTTCCTAGCCTTTGTTATTCTTAATATTATATGGGGTTGGCTACTAGTTCAATCAGTTGTACCCCAATATCAGTTTTTAGCCAGAGCGACTGGCATCAGACCTCCGCAACCCTGAGGGTGAACTGAATTCGAAAGTTGAACTAATAGCCAGTATATTTGAGGGTACTGACATCCCGGGCCTTACATTTTCAGGCAACCAGGTCCGATGTATTAACGTGATCTCCGAGACACGAGCGGGAAACACCGCCATTTGCCATACTTCGGGCTGCTATTAGGATTTCCTTGTAAAAAAACCCAACAGTAGTTCGACCCGAGAATTAAACCCGATTTCTATGGACTATGGACCTGCAACTAAACCAACGACGCAGTCAAGTGTAAAACACTAGACACGAGTGACAACTGTCACAGAGATCAAGTTGCATTTAACCTAGTCGATACAGCTGCTGAAAGCCCATCCAGCAGGCCGACACTAGGAAAAGTCACTATAAGGCCGGTAGCACACATTTCACAGTAAAGAATATATGAAAATAAAAACAGCAACATATGACGTCTCATACTGTCATTATTGACGCTCTAGTTAAGGATGGGTATCATTTTGACATTTAACAAAGATTTGACAGCTGTTAACTAATGAATTACGTAGGTTTTTTATATAAATAGATCGATACAAAAGTTATAGTTTATGTATTGCGCGATAAGATCAGTATGTCGAATTCTAAATGCGATAGGTAGGTCTTGCCAAATGTTTTAATTTCATTGCCAATTGTCAATCGTTAACGAGTATGGATGAGCCAATAATTGTCATTACATCTACATCAATTTGTAAGCTAAAAAGTACGAAATTACTATTGAACCGCGCCAATGGTCACATGAAAAAAGTATTGTTATTATGTATTTTCTAACGTAATTTTTTATAGTTTTTTATTTAGTAAAATCCTCCTATCTTTTCATACGGATAACATAATGTCATTATGAGACGAGTATTGCGAAGTTCCTTAATATGTAATATTTTTACAACGATTTCGTAAGACGAGAAATGGCGGGAATCCTCAGTCTAAGTATATTTGTTATGACCTAATAGGCTGTGTGAATAAATTTCTGTGCTAGGTCACTATAAACGAAATATAACTATACCAACTGACTCTTAAGTAGAACTTAAACAAATTTTTATTTAAAGTTTTTATTTAGTATATCTAGAAAATACAAAATGAAGTACCAGTTTCACCAGTTCCGGATAAATTTATAGTTACCTGCTAAATAACACTTTTCAACATATAAAGTTAGTTGATACAATTAATAATATACACGTCTTTATCCAAAACTTGCAATACTGAAATCTGTAGTTATTTGAAAGATAATTTGATATTAGGATTCTTATCAGCAAGTGTCAAAATTGGCCCTGATTGATTTAAGTTGCATATAAGTTACGTGTCCGTTAGTAACTTAACTCTATCAAAATGTAATGGAATGTCAAACCTTTCATCGTATGGCAGTAAGTCGCTTTCGAACCTAAAATGACACAACATGACATTAATGAACACTAAACTGATTCATGACTACTTAATACTTAGTATAAATATACTACATAAATGATAACACATATTATATTTGAAAAGTGTGTTTCAGATGGGCCGAATGTTACAATTGAACCGTAAGTGACACGAAAATTTTTATACTTGTACACAACTATGGAATGTATTTTCTTGTTAGACAAAAACCAGTAAGTGCGGTATGAAAAAACTTTGGCGTTTTGTTTTCGGTACCGCCCTTTTTTGACATACCTTTTTTCAATTACCACTGCAGAAATAGGGCCATGTGAAACTTTAACTAATTAACCTATTAAAATGAGACTATTGAAAAATAATCATCAGTCGATATGAAACTTCGGCCCATTTTAATGTATGTACAATAATACATACTGATTTAATAACGAGTACAATGGTAAACGATAAAATTTAAATAATATCAAAAGTGAAACAATACGAATATTATAATAAAGCGATAAACAATAAAAATATTGGCTTTGTGCGTTGCATCAATGATACGTTACTATTCGATGATTATATTTTTTTAAAAAGGAGGTTTTGACCTTACCTTACCTGGCTATACTGGTAAGCATTGGGTTTTCGCTAAGTTTTATTTCTCCTTGCAGTGCTGTTGTCCTGGTAGTTTGCTCTTTTAGTCGGTTCTTACGGCACCCAAAGGATGAATAGGGTGCTGATACTATCTATTCATAATCCCTTAACACATGAACAGTTAAATTTAGCCACGTTCTATCCTATTTTTGTTTTATATGCAACATGAGCAAGTAAACTTTTTTCGGTTTGCTGGGTATATTATATTTAATATCGCGTACTTATATCTTTTCAGTTATTGCTTCACTTTTGTTAAAATAATACACAACAAATAAATTATTTAAAAGAAAAACCACAAAAATGTACCCCATGGTTTTCCCGCGGATCAATTCAGACTGTGCTTGAAGCGTTTCAGCAATCAGTTGCTCATTATAAACGTCAGAAGCCTTTCTCCATCTTCTACCTCCTGGGAGTACCACGGGTCTGGAGTCAGGGTCCAAGGGTCCGAACATCCTGGTTGGTTTTCCCACGCGTGGGGTTGAGCGCTGCTTTATTTGACGACCATCGGCTTCTAGTTGATGACGTTGTACCTATATTTTTGGTTGGTAATTTGTAAAGCCATGTTTTATGGAAAATAATTTATTCATCAGGCAATGTCACAGGCTACACAGGCCGACAGAGCAGAGGAAAGTAGTAATATTCTTTTTTCCGACACAAAATAGTCTGTCGTTTATTGCGGGGGAAATCTTCACACATATATATTTTAGACTTACACACAAAACAATTGCCTGTCGCTACGAACTTACATTCACAATTTTTACACACACTTAGACTACTTGTGTCATAATGCGTAGGCCCATTTGGGCTTATACTTAGGTAGAGGAGCGCCTGCATATAGCAGCTCCTTACCATGTTGCTTTATGATATTATGTTTCATTTGAAACTTACAATTATGTTATAATTAGAATATTATACCCATTAAAAAGGATTTAAAGTAAAATTTCTTCGTATTAAGTTCTTTTAAAGTTTTTGATCTTAAAGATATTTACGCTATTATGATTATGTTAAGATCAGGCAAAATCTACAAAATTCTGAATATCAATTTTACCCAAGCGGGTTTGTTAAACCCAAAATATTTTTAAATTTTACACGCAACATAAAACAAATGGTCGTTATAATCACATAATTTGCTTGTCTTAAGTTGCAATCAAATTTATGACCTTTGGGCCGGCAGATAGAATCATCATTCAACAGATTTACAGTCATATAATGCTCCTACTTCATCAACCGCAGTTCTAAATCATCAGCCTGATCATTAAACGGCTTTAACGTTCCTGCTTCCATTTCATATAATTGTAGACTAAACGAATTTCACTAACCTTCTGCATCTTCTCGCTTCTCATCTCTTCTTCTGGTATCTGCGGTGTCTGCACTCTCTTACACTCCTGCGTAAGTCCATTCATTTTCTGTGGTTCATTATTCACCTGCATTTCTTCTAATGTCACTTCATGTCCATCATTTTCGTAAGCGGTGTTGCCATTCTGAATTATTTCAGATTGGTCGGAAGTTTGGACTGCTTGTTGTTCTTGAATACTTTCAGAGATATGATTTTGAGTCACTGTTGAATTAAATTAATAACTTTAAAACTTGATGCACTTATTTTATTCAACAGTAGATAATTAATGCCTAGGGAAATCTCTTCCAATCAACCTTAGAGCGGTGAAAAAATGCTATAGGGTAGGTGCATGAAGGTTACATAGTTTCTCCTTTTAATCATGTCCGTGTGGTCATGGTCTAAGATTACAGATTATCGCCTCTTATTTATGCGCGAGTATAAAAGAAGTCTTAAGGAGCATACAACGCTTGGTAACAGCACTGCACAGCACAAGAGGATGAAAACATGAAAATTATTCTTTTAATTATAACGTGTGGAAACCTCAATGGTAAATGATAATGATGGTTGATGATATCTATTTTTGTCTACACAACTCTCGCATTATATTAATTTCCTTTACACCAGTAAGGCTATAATAAATCACCATTTTACAGCCATTTGATATTTGTATATAATAACTAACGCGTACCTTCCATTTCTTGATGACTATGGCTCTCAGTGTGGGAAGCTGAAACTTCCTTGCGAGTTTCCTGGAAATAACATTTAACTTCAACTTCTTAAATTGCATTACTTACGTTTAAACACCCATTAGTGCGAAATTATGACTTAACCCCGCAGAAATTCTCAGATAATCTATTACCTGGTGTACCATTTTGTTCAATTGCCTCGACACCAGCTCTAGACTCTGCTGAATAACTTCAGGTAGCTGAGCGAGCGCTGCGAGCTGGGCGCGCATCTGCGACAGTTGCTGCTCCACAGATGCGTTGGGATCTGACGGTTATGAAAGATTATGAGTTATAGTAATCCACTGCTGCCTCTCAAATTACTCGCCATCAGAAGAAGTAAACTGCGATTTGCTGTTTTTTTTTTATATGAACCTGCCAAAATTATTGTACTCTGCCTGGTGGAAAGTATAAGCTGAATCCAAGAGTGTTGGTCACTATACTCATTGCTAATGCAGACAACACAGCATGGTGACCCACACTATGGTGGCCTAGTGATGTCTGCATCATTCTACCTCCGGTCCCGCACTCAACAAAGAAACACGACAGTACGAACGCTGTAATTTTACGTTGACTTTCTGTGCGAGGATAGTACCGTCCCGATCGAGATGACCCGTTCATGACAAAATCAACGTGGCCTTGCTACCATGAAATGGTGATGAGTCAAGGTCTGTATTCACTAAAGAAAGTCTCCCAAAGTTAACGCTGTCTCCCAAAATGAAAGCTTAGCATAGTTTGAAATTCCATTTCTGTACCTTGAGTTCTTTAATGTATTGTGTCATGTCAATCACTGGCCTTTTGTCTACTTATTATATCTTAATAAATACCTTTTTTTAAATTAGGATAAGAGAGTAATATTTAAGGTGTTTAAGCTAATTTAAGCCGCAAGTGCTCTTGCGTTACTACCAACCTTCGTTCCTTTACGAATATTTTTTTTTACTACTTTATTCGTTATTAAAATTCAAAATACTGTTTTTACCGCATTTAGGTCTAGGTGAGTTATTATTATTATGAGCTAACCGTAACTAATTATAATAATTTACTCACCAACCATAGACTGCACGCTTCTCACTAGCTGTTCCGCTAATTTGTTCTCCATGTCTTCTCTTGTTTCTTGTTCTTCTTCTTCTATTATCTCTTGGACTTGTTCTTCTTCTGCTTCTTGTTCTGTTAACACTTCTCCTTCTTCTGGAATTTGTTCTATGACTGGTGGTGGGGTCGGTTCTCTTGGTGGTGGTAGCGGGAGCCCTATGTGTGGAATAAAAAGATTTTCTATGAGTTAGATACCTAATCTGAGTTTGTTAAAGCTCAAATTTCGTAAGCACGGATATTGTGTCACTGCAACACAGGGCCTATGGTAAGGTAGTGTATGAAAAATCTGCATGAGAACTTTAGTAACGCAATGTAGCTTTTTGTACGTAAGTTGTCTTGGTTTCTTTCAAATGCTACGTTGCTTCATTTGCAGTATCCATTACTGCAAATATTATATAGTCATAAAAGTAAAAAAAAATGCTACTACCTGTATCTAAAAGAGTCAGGAACTTCACTTTCTGGAAGATTATCTACAGCTTCTAGGTACTCTGGAAGCTCTGGCACAAGAATTGGTTCCTCAGGTTCTACTGGTGGTAGAGTGGCTTCAATTTCAGCGCGCTGTTCCCACGGGAGTGGTCCCGTTTCAAAGTCCTGGGAATAAAGATGTGGTCGATGGAATGGTACATTTACAATTGAAATGTTTTATTTATAAAGAATGGCGTATAATGGCATTTGCGTGTAATAACGTGGACTTTTCGGTTGTGATTGAAGAGATTGTGCAATGAATCTCACAACTGTATGACATTTGTATATACACTGAAATTTTAGAATTGAAAGTAGAAATAAATTTTATGAATGACTAATTGTAAATTATTTATTCAAAAATCACCTTAAAACAAGTGAGCTTAATGGTAACAAACAATCCGCATACATATTTATTTTTAAGAAAGAACAACCAATTACAAGAACACTTAATTGTTTCTAGAATATTTAACAAGAATACGAATTAAAATTCTAGATCTTCAGTTATCTTCGTATTAGTGTTTACATTTCTAAAACAAACTCTTTTGAATAAGTTACAATTGAAATAATAAATTAGATGTTTCCCTTATACCTCGGGCTTATAATCCGGCGCAACTTTGGGTTTTGCTTGTTTTACTATTTTTACTTTATAAGGTTCCTGGAAAAAAAGAAAAACCGATTCAGACACAAATCATTCTTTTACAATTTAGAGAAAAAAAATATTTAGCAAGGATTTTAAAGTCTTGTACAAAATAAAGAATAAAAAAATGAAATAACACTAACGAAAATAAGTTACTAAGGAATGGAGTCGATTTCAATTAAAATGATTGAAAATTATGATTAAATTCACTGAAAAAATAGCAAGTCTTTCGCAATACACAAAAAATCGAATCGAAAATTCATTTAGAAGTTGATTCGATGAAAGAAATGCTCATGAAAACATTACTAAACACCTTAAGGAAACTCACAATTTAAAATTATAACTCAACAACCGTCCACAGCAAAAGCTAAATGAACACTAAGATTTTTTCAAATTCACCTAGAGCTTTGTCTTTGAAATATTGCCAAGAATATCTGATATAATATATGGTCCACGTAAATAAATATCAATTTTAGATGTCAATACGGATGTAATGACAAATTTAGCTTGCGTGTATGCATTATTTGGCAATGGGTATAGCACCGAGGCTATTTGGAATAGGACACTTCCTATAGCAGTACGTCATATCAGCAGATAAAATAACAGATAACGGTCATTTGTTTGCGAGTTTTAGAGGTGTTTCATCGTGCTCACAATGGTTTTAAAGGGCTATGATTTATAGGGTCTTATGAATAATATAAATAATTAAAATTTGAGAAATGGCTTGTTGTAATTGGTAATTACCATGTTTATTTTATTGCATAACGAATATATTTTGTAAGAACCGCTTTTTTCTTTCAAGGTCTCTCTTATATTTGGTACGAATTTCGTATTCTCTTATTTTTTAAGTGGTCTGTACCTTTAAAGTCGTTACTTACTTCTACAATTGTTTGCTCAGCGTCTGTCCAACCATGATATCCAAATTTCGCTTTTGGAGGTGGTCTTTTAGGTTTCTGTAGGAAAGTCGTCCATCTCTTCTCCTCCTTCTTTTTTTCTTCCTCTTTCTGTCTCGCCAGTTCCTCATTCAAAGCTTTTAATACTTCAGAGTCTTTCAAGGAGCCGATCATAGGTTTGATCTTTTGAAAGTCCACACTGGAATCGTCAGCACGATGCATATGGGAGTTTAGCACCCTGGAGAGGCTGTTTTCAACCATTTTGGAAAGAATAATGTCAGTGTGGAGTATTTAAAAGACAGAGAGTTAAAGAAAAAGATAAGCTAAGGATATGCTGAGAAACAAAGCGAAAATATACGAAGAGTTAATTCGTGAAATATGAATTAATTTATCAACAAGGTGATAAATGAGTGTCGACAGATAAATGACCAAGAATCTCGAGTAATGTTTGAAAAGGTGTCTTTAGATAACAGCATTAAAGACTTGTTGAAAGCCCTCATGAATTGAGAATTTTTATTCCAAAAAATGTACGAAACCCGATGTTTTGTTTGGAGTCTGTCGCCCATTTTGGTCTGTGACCAACTAAGACTCTACAGGTCTTAGAGAAAGTGTATATAGAATTGAAACTGATTATAAGAAAAATCCGTTATAGTGAGGGCTATATCTAAGAGATAATAGGATTTGGTTGTAGGCAAATGAAGAATTTCAATTCTGTCCTCATTGTTACAAATAAATAGAAAGAAACACAATCAATACAGACTGAAATATTATTAAAATAAATATTACTTTCGATTCTAAACAAATTTAGAATGTTGTTTGAAAATTATGAAAAGTGGTGCATGAAATTGGAAATGCATATACAAAATGGATTGAAAACGCTTCTTGGTGGTAATAATGCTAAAGAAATAAGATGAGTACATAGCATAATAATAAATATTGTAGTTAATCTTATTAAAACCATTAAATTAAAACATTAATATTAAATTTATTTCATAAATACGGTCGTCAACTCCATTTCAAGCTTTATGAACGTAGTTTCTTGACATTTACTGCAGTAAACTTTGACAGCTGCCAAAATTTTCCACAATGTTGCAAGTAAAAAATACAATGGCTTATTTTTATTGGGTACCATTATTACAAATAAATATTTCGTATCTATAAATAGCTTCTCAAATCACAAAGCCATTAAAATTCATCCCATGAGTGTCGTAATTAACTAAATGAGAAAACTACGTAAGATTACAGCAATGTACAAAAAAGTGAGAGATCCACGTTACGGCATGAATGGGCCGGCACGACCGGAGTGATACCACGGTTTTACAGAAAACCTATGTGAAACAGCGCTGGCACTGTATTTCAGCGAGTGAGTGAGGACACCGGAGGCCCAAACCCCTCCCCCATCCCCATCCTCCACCCATCCCCCAAAGGCCGGCAATGTACTTATGACGCTTCTGGTGTTGCAGACGTCCATGGGCAGCGGTAATCGCTTACCATCAGACGATACGTCTGCCCGTACGCCCGCGATTCCAAAAAAAAAAGAAAAACTAAACATAAGCCATATGTACACCCGTCCGGCCAGCGTGGTATAGTAGACTCTTTTTTCAAGGTCATAACTTGTTGTCTCGGGAGAGGCCTATGTCTAGCAGTTAACAACTAAACTCTTGAATCACTCCCTCTATTGGCGAAAATCGCATTAAAGTCCATTGCGTAGTTTGAAAGATCTAAGCACTTTTGCACTGGAAGCTACCATACAATGTAATGACATGGCGGATATGAGACGCAATTGTAAATATTCACCCCATAACGTGTGCCTCTCTTAACATCTCTGCTTCTCCAGAAATCAATTCTGCAATTTTTTCTTCAGATATCCCAGGTTTTCCTAATTCCTCTGAAAAAGAAATTCAGACATTATTAATACGCTCCTTATTAGCTTCACCTTTATGTTTGTTCTTCGAACTCGATTTTTACCTACTTTCCTAGGGGCTTTATACCTTCTGGTAAGTTTATTTCTACAACATAGACATCTTTGTCAATCAATCAATCAACAACTCATAATGTCTCAATGCTGGGCTCGGGTCTCCTCTCAGGAGAGGGTTAAGGCCATATGTCCCCACGCTGGCCAAGTGCGGGTTGGGGACTGGCAAGAATACGTTGTGGCTACGTAACTCTTGCCGTTGGATGTTTTTAAGCCACCCGAAGGCCTCCAACTAAGCTTCACGACTGTTATCGTATGATAACAAGCAAGACCGACTGCTTAACGTGAGCTCCGAATCTTTGACATCTTCGAATGTCTTTGAAATCGAAGTGTATCGTTTAACACCATTTGATAGTATAATATCTAATAAAACACTATATATTTTGTATGGTATTCACCTGTTTTAAAAGACATTTTAAGATTTCTAATCAAGTAAGTAACAATGTGTTATCTGTTCTAATTCAACGGTACTTACTTGCTAACTCTGGGTCCATGACGGGCTCTTCTAATCCATCCACAATTCCTTGAACTGTGCCAATTATTTCTCCCGATTCAGTTAAGTAAGGGGAACCTCTTGGTTCCACAGTTGTTGCTTCCTGTACGGTAATTTAAAAGCGAAACATTATTTATTTTAGAGAAAAGTACACATTTCTTATTAATCATATTATTTGTTATACATTTTTTGTCGAATTAAGAATATTAAGAATTTTATGACATGAGAGAGCCACGCTTTAGCACGGAAGGGCCGGTTCAACCAGAGTGATACCACGGCCTCACAGTAAACCGGTGTGAAACAGCGCTTGCACTGTGTTTCACTTAGTGAGAATACCCGAGGCCATTTTGGATTGATAATAATGCCGATTATCAATGATTGCATTGTCATCAGAGCTAAAGGCACATTTCAAATTTCAGTTCAGTCAGAAATCAGGAAGTGGTTCAAATTAACCTTACAAGGTTTGATTATAGACAAACATACGCCACACAGAAAAAATACACCTTACTCCAAATAGCCACCACTAAAACTGCCTCCACTGATGGTCTTTGGGACAAAATTTTAAATCAATTCCTCACTGCCACCTCTATAAACGGTTAAAAACAAACTTAATAAATAACGGTATACCCAACCATTAGCCATACGCCCTTAAAAGATGGCTACGTATTTTAGTCTTAAGTTGCTCTTGGGTTAGGGTCCATTCATTCAACTGTTAAGATTCAAAATATAATTAGTAAAAACTATACTTACTTGCATACGACAATGTGGGACACTTCTTTTTTGAATAGACTCTGGATCAAACATTACTGGTCTAAAACCAGCCATAGGATCTTTGTTATTTTCTTCTACCAATTTCCCTTCAATTACTTCTTCCTTGTTTTCAGTCACATTATTTTGAGACACATCAGTACATTCCAAGGAAATGCCGCTGTTATTTATACCGTTCTCTTTAACTTCAGCTGTATTTGTAGTTCTCTTAACCTCAACTCTCTCTTCAATAATCTTCTGTGGTTCTATTTTTACTACGATTTCTTTAACCGATTCTATTTCAGAACTCTGATTCTGAATGTCGGTTTCCTTCTTTCCGATGGTTTCTGCTTCTGTTATAATAGCTTTTTCAGTATTATCGGTGGCTGTTTCGCATTTTTCCACAATTTCTTCAATGGCAGTCTTAGATTCTTCAAAACCATTTGCTTTTGCTTCTGTTACAGTCTGTTTACTGTATCTCTCCTGATAACTTTTCATAGATGTTTCTTCTGTAAATTCTGTTACTTTGATATCCTTCTTCGTTTCAATACCGACCTCTTCTTTATATTCTTCTATGCTCTTTATTGTTTCATCGATGGCCGATGCTAGCAACGATGACTTTCTTTCAATTTCTCTGATTTCCTCCTGTAGAAATATGTAACTTTAACTTTTTTGCATGAATTCTTTTACAGTATGAGGATAAGGTATGGGAGGATTTTGGTTTTTGTGGCGGTTTCAAAATAAAATAGACAAGTATATATGAATGTTTGTGAATTCCATTCCAAAAAAACATTAGGAAATATTATGTTACATACCTTGTCGAACTGTGGATTATCAGCACCACCAAACAAACCAGGTTTTCTATATACCATTGGAAATTTAATTTTATGTATCGGTTTACTTGAACCGCCAAATAATCCTGGAGTTTTGAATATCGGAGTTAAGGGACATTCAGTGGGAGGTGTAGGTAAGGGAGGGTCGTAAACAATTTTCTCGATGGTCGTTTCAATGTGTGGGATTAGTTTTTTTTTAACTATATGTGGATCTTCATCTTTTGGGCTTATACTACAGTCTCTGGGAACTGGTGTTGCACTTCTGCTTTTAGGCAGAGGGATTGTAAGTTTGAAAACATACTCATCGGTTAACGGCGTTGGTGGCACAGTGGACGGAGTTGGAGTGTCTATGGTACTTGGCTCACTCTGGAGAGATTCTTGTGTCTTTAAATCCGTGCGTACAGTCAGCTTTTTGTCTACAGATTTTGCTGTTAATGATGATTCGTGAACGTTGCTTTCAGACATATAAGTTTCAGATCGGCAGCTTTCCATCGACATATGATTTGAAGTTGTTGAAATATCAATTTCAGAAGCTATCTTTAATTGTGATTCCATTGACAAGTCAAATTCTGAATTATGTTTAGATTTTTCTATGAGTACAGTTGACTGGTCGAGCTGTAGTTCTGTGCTCATTTCTATTTTATTAACTTCTATTTCTTCGATTTCAATAATTTCAGGGGATGCTACATCTTCTGTTTCAATTTCCTTCACAATTTTAAGAGCTGCATATTCCTCTTCCTTTGTGATTGCCGGTTTTTCTGCCGAAACTACGATCTTTTCTGTGACATCTTCAATCTGAACTTGAGATTCTACTTCGGTTTTAATATTGCCAATCTCCTGTTTAGCTTTTTTAATTTCTACTATAGGCTGAATCACAGCACTTTCTCTGTGATCTTCAAGTACGACCACAGATTCTTTCTTAGCTTCAATATTAGTAAATTCACTTTTAGATTCATGAACATTGACTTCATTTGATTCAGCTATATACAGAGATTTATTAATATCTACAGACGAGTTTTCTTTGTTAATAATTTCTTTGATTTCAACTACGGGTTCAATGACCTGTTGTGTTTCCTGAATAACAACTTCTTGGATATCAGTGGATTGTATTTCTTTTTGGTATTCTTCTTCTTGTATTGTTTTACTCTCATTTATAATTTCTTCAATTTGTTGTACTGTAGCCTCACTTTGTGCTGTCGCTCTAGACAGGTCTTGTATTTCTTCAACTATTTTAGCTCGTTCAATTTGCTGCACTGCGCTTTCGAGGAGTACATTTTCAGACTGCATAGCTTCCATTGCCTCAATAGCAGTACTAACTTCTTCAGCACTCTGTACAGATGATGTTTCAGAAAATTCAGCAGCATCTTCAAAAATGACATCTTTGTTCGTATATACGTGTGCTTCTACTACGGCAACGAACATTTGTTTAGGAGTCTTAGTTGCCTTTTTATGTATAATTTCTTGTTTTTTTATGCTCTCATAACTCTTCTTTTCAAAAGTCTCAGTGGAAGAAAATTCTTTTTTAGATAGTCTCTCTTCGCTAATCTCTTGGGAAGATCTTCCGCTGTCAACTTTAGCTAGCCATTCCAAGGGATCACTTTCTTTAGCTACTTCTTCTTCTATTTGACTTTTACTCCTTGATCTTCTGCTACGCTGCAGCATCTCTTTCTTGTCTTCCGCAACTGCTATCGTTTGAAATTCTGATAGAACAGCATCCATTTTTTGTGTCATTTCTTTGCATAGTTTTTTTTCTGCACGATTAGCCATTTGAGCTCCAGAAATTTTCTTCTCTTCAACTTGAATTATACCTGTTGTTTCTTCCTTTTTTTGCTCCTGTATAGTACCCGTCTTTTCAGTGGTTTTAATATTTTTTAAATCAGTTTTCATATGTTCTTGTTTTTTTGTAATAGTCGCCAAATCTTCCTTTGATTCTATCATTGAAATCGGAGTAACTAATTCTCTTTTATGTACACGTTTCTCTTGAATAGGAGTATCTACCTCATTTTCCA